>JBAMBQ010000781.1:0-30748 GCA_037044495.1 Stegana nigrithorax | reverse complement strand
AATACTTCGAATCACCAACCCACAGCCGATACAGGATCCAGAGGTATCTTCAACAACCCAGGACCCAGAAGTATCCAGACAGTAAGCCGTATCTACATTTTTTTTTCCCTTTTCTTTTTCGTTCTTTAAATACACATAAATTTATAAATATAAAATAAGAATATAATATTAAATAAAATGGCATTAAACGTGCTAAATTTTGAACCTATTAAATACTTGGGTCAACTGCCAGAATTCAATGGAGATCCTAGAGATCTACCCATATTCTTCAGATTGATAGATAGAGTCCACCCCATCTTACAGAATTATGACGAACTATCACAGGGACTTTTTTCCGATATTATTAAAAGTAGACTAAAAGGCAAGGCCAGGGAAGTAATAGAAATAAATTGTCAGGCAGTATCATGGACCGAAATAAAAACAGTTTTGCAGAATAACTTCGGAGATCGTAAGAACATGGACACCTTGTTCGACGAGCTTAGAGCAGTAACCTTTAAGACAACAACTGTCGACTTCTATAATGAAATTAAATCTAGGTTACGCAGGTTAAATAACAAAACAGCATTCGTGTTAGGAGACGGAGCTGCAGTCAGAATAGTAACTGAGAATAACATAAGGTCGGCATTATCGATTTTCAAATCTAAAATGCCAGAACCTATGAAAACAATCCTAGCATGCAGAAACCCTCAAACCTTAGAGGATGCTATGAATTTATTATATGAGGCAGGATACGCGAATTCCACTTCCCAAGATAACAAATATTACCAACCTAGAAACCCCCAACAAAATAATAAATTCCATACAAACAATTTGAACCAAAAACCCAAACAAGATAACCAGAATCCATCTACGTCAGGAAATAGCAAATACACGCCTCCATATAATAATGCAGGCCAAATTAGACATGATAAACAGCAGTCATACGACCCAAACAAAAAAACACATAGGTATAACAATGCAAACCCGACCAAATACCATCAAAGCCAACAACAACCAAAGACAGACTATAACAGGCCAAATTCTGGGCAAAACACGTTCACGCCTAGAGATACTAACGGAAGTAATTACCAAAACCAATCACCCGTAGTACCTATGGACGTCAACCAACACGAAAACGTAGAAAATTTTCAGTCACAAGCCTCGGAGGGAAACTACCATATATAAAAATTGCTACAAGATTAGGACACATAAAACTGATAATAGATACTGGAGCAACCAACTCCATCCTAAACCCTGGTATTTGTCACCCTAAACACATACAAACTACGACACCTCTAACAATTAAAACCCTTCAACATATAATCACTACAGATAAAAAAAGCTATAATAGATCCTTTTGAAGAATTCGGTAAAACAAACCTACAACTACAGTTAATAGCAAAAACAATGCAACCGACACAACATTAAAAACATTAAATCCCGTTGCAAAAGTTAACCTAGTGGAGAACAAACCACTATTACAACAAATCAGAATACAACATTTAAACCTCGAAGAAAAAGAACATATTCTAACATTAATAAAGAAATATTCAGAGATTTTCTACCAAGAAAACTCAAAACTCAGTTTTACTAATGCAATCAAACACAGAATCCGAACAGAAAACGAAGTACCTATTTTCACAAAAAACTATAGATACCCGTACGTTCATCAAGAAGAAGTACGTAGACAAATCAGCGAGATGTTAGATAATAAAATAATAAGACATAGTAACTCCCCTTATTCCGCTCCAATATGGATTGTCCCCAAGAAAGAGGACGCCAGTGGAAAAGTAAAATGGAGACTAGTCATCGACTATCGAAAACTAAACGAAATCACAATAGATGATAAGTTTCCAATTCCCAATATAGATGAAATATTAGATAAACTGGGAAGATGCCAGTATTTTAGTACCCTCGATTTAGCGAAGGGATTTCATCAAATAGAAATCGATGAATTAGACATTCCAAAAACCGCATTTAGCGTAGAAGGAGGACACTATGAATTCTTAAGGATGCCATTCGGACTGAAGACAGCCCCGGCAACTTTCCAAAGACTTATGAATAATATTTTACGTGATTATGTCAACAAAATCTGTCTCGTGTTTTTGGACGATATTATAATTTTCTCTACTTCACTACAAGAGCATATTAATTCCATTCGTTTAATTTTCGATCGGCTAAGGGAAGCAAATCTGAAAATACAACTTGACAAATCAGAGTTTCTGAAAAAAGAAACAGAGTTCTTAGGTCACATTGTTACACCCTATGGTATAAAGGCCAACCCAAAGAAAATTGAATGTGTTCAAAAATTCCCAATACCCAAGACTCCAAAGCAAATTAAACAATTTCTAGGTCTAACAGGTTACTACAGAAAATTCATCAAAGACTACTCCTTGATTGCCAAACCCATGACCACATCATATCTAAAGAAAGATTCCAAAATCAACTTATCCGACCCACATTACCAAGAAAGCTTCGATACACTAAAAAGACTTCTAACCCATGACCCAATATTAGCGTATCCAGATTTTAATAAAAAATTCACCCTTAACACAGATGCTAGTAATTATGCATTAGGAGCATTCCTTTCACAAGATAACCACCCAATATGTTATGCCAGTCGAACATTGAATAAACACGAAATTAATTATAGTACTATCGAAAAAGAATTACTAGCCATCGTTTGGGCAACAAAATATTTCAGACCATATCTCTTCGGTCGCAAATTCCTAATCGAAACAGACCATAAACCTCTCACTTGGTTGTTCTCTATCAAAGAACCTAACTCTAAACTAGTTAGATGGCGACTAAAATTATCAGAGTTCGATTACGAAATCAAATATAAAAAGGGCGTGAAAAATGGTAACGCAGACGCATTGTCTAGAATAGAATTGGAAAGTGTAAATATTAATTCACTAGAATCTCACCAAAGTAGGATTAAAGAAACAAACTCACCTATTAACATTTTCAAAAATCAAGTTATTATAAAAAAGATCTCATCCGGATCTTCACGCATTAAAAATGAAAATGTTTTTAAAAACATTAGAAAGACTGTCTATGTAAAAGAATTCGACAAAGAATACGCAACTATACTTCTTAAAAACCATTTCAACCCAAATCAATTAAATGCAATACTAATAGACGAAGAACTCTTTAATATGTTCCAAACCACTTTCGAAGAACTATTCTCCATTGATAGTAAAATTAGAATCATCAAATGTTCTAACATGGTAACAGATGTACAGGATGAGAACGAATTAACACAAATAATTAATAAAGAACACCTATCAAAAAATCATCGAGACATATCTTCAACATATGAAGAATTGAAAACGCAAATTTATAACCCGCTACTGAAACTCAGAATAACACAATATATTAACAATTGTGAAGTCTGTAACGTGGAAAAATACGATAGAAACCCTCCTAAAATACCTTTTAAATTGACCACCACACCATCTAAACCTCGTGAAGTTATACACATAGATGTTTTCTATACATTAGACAAACACCTTTTTATGACAACAATTGATAAATTCACTAAATATGCAGTAATATATAAAATTAATAGTAGAAGTTGGACCGCGTTTAAAACAAGTTTATTACAATATATAAATACGTACGGAAAAATTGATAAAATCATTGTGGACAATGAACTAGGATTTAAAGCCATACCTATGCAACAATTTTTAAAAGACGAAAATATAGAAATACATTATACCTCAAATAGTAACCACACTTCTAAAGCAGACATAGAAAGACTGCATAACACTATCAATGAACACATTAGGTTGCTAAGGCACGATGATAAAAACAAAGAAGAAACTGTTGAAGAAAAAATGATAAGAATAATTGGGTTCTATAACAACACCATCCATAGCACAACTAACCTTAAACCAATAGATTTTATAAACGGAAAAATCCATGAAGACAAATACCTCGAAATTCAGGAAACAATTATAAAAAAAAAGGAAAAATATATAAACAAGTTAAACGAGGACAAAACCGACATACAAATAGACGAAGGAACTAACTTTATTAAAGAAATCAGAGGTGGTAAAAATCATAGGAAATATAGAAAGATAGTAGCTAGAAAAACAGACGTAGACCATGTAGAGAATGTAAAAAATGGGCTTAAATATTATAAGACTCACATTAAACCAATAAAGAAATATCAAGACAAAGATAACCCAACCATTAAAACAAAATCCTGAAATAATCTTTCAGATGACCAACTGGCTAATAACACTGACATTAATAGCGACTACGTACGCACAAATGATTGATATCCAGGACTTGAACAATAACAACGGTTACATCCCCATCAAATTAGAGGAGATAAAAACTATCAAGCAATATAGTAAAATCCTCCATATCGTTAATACAACCACTTATACTGAAACACTCAATTCAATAGCAAGAAACATACAAAAACTCGAATTTATTAACATTGATAACAAGCCATTAATAGACACCGTTAACAAAAACTTAGCTTTACTGACGGCAAAAATAGATAACCTTAACCCACACTTCAGACAGAAAAGAGGACTCATAAACGCATTAGGAAAAGGATTGAAATTCATAGCAGGATCTATGGACAGTGATGACGAAACGACTATAAATACCTCACTTCAAATGTTACAAAAAACCGAGGAAACATTGTCAAATAGAATGGACAACCTCACATATGTTAATAATTTTCTGACCTCCCAAATACAAAACATAACTAATCATATAAACCAGAAGCAAATGATAATAGGAGATTACCTGACCAATATAAAAGACTACTTTCAAAATAGAATAACCACGTTAGAAGAAGAAATTTCATACATAGGACAGATATACCAGATTAATAACGATATATCCCTTTTACGCGACCATGTCGACGACATCGGACAAATTATTTTTTCCAGTAAACTAGGAATAATCCCCACAGATATACTTACACAAACAGAAATAGATTTAATAAACGACTTTGACAGCTACACTAACATAAAAGTTGCGGTGGCTCTACAAGAAAATAATATAATAATAATTTTACTAATCCCACAATATTCAAATAATATCTTGTCTAAAATTCGATTTGAACCTTTACCAAATAGTAATAATAAATCAATCATGCTAAACACACAAGAAATCTTAGTAGACATAAATAACAATATTTACAACATAGATATCAAAGACAAATTGGAGAAAAATTTAATACGAATAAAAGACAAATGCTTAGAAAACATAATTAATTTTAAAGAAGCACCTTGTAATATGAAAACTACTGAACAAACCAGCGTAATTGAAATCCTTCCCGGCATCGTAATATTAAAAAACTTTTTTGCCAAAATTACACACAATTGTAATAATATGAATATAACAGTCGAAGGAAATTTTTTAGTAAAATTTGAAAACTGTAAAGTAAATGTAGCTAACGAAACCTTTGTGAATGTAAAACTTATACAATATGATCAATTCATTTTGCCTAACTTTGTAACCAAAATTAAAGAACATTCGAATATAACAATAGCAGACTTAAAATTAGAATCCTTGTACTTACAACAAATTGAACACGAGAAATCTATAAAACAAATCTATTCCCAAAAATATAAAACAAATGTAATAACTATCAGTACAGATGCTATAATCATAACGATAATAATAATATTAATCATATATATTATATACACTAAATCACATAAAACGTCAATTTTGCATATTTCGTCGGAGCCTCAATTTAACAATGGGGGTGTTATATGCACACCTTTAAAAGTAATATAACTAACGTAACAACATTAATAATGCATTCAGCACATTACATTAACGTTTCCAATTGGCCCTTGTATTTCCATTACGTCTCTACAGGGCATTTGCACCTAACTCTTTATTTTAATTTTTGGCAACTCGGTTAATGAACCCAGCTTGAATTGCATTCAACCAAACTGCATTTCCGGCCTAAATTCATTCCCACGAGCCAAGTAAACAATTCCTTAGAATTGTTTACGACTGTCTTGCACCTTAAGTGAATCAATGCACCTAATAAAGTAATGTTACACAACAGAATCGGCGGCTACATTTCCGGCCAAAATTATTTTTCCAAATTTAATAAACAATTCCTAAGAATTGTTTACAACAAATGCAGGCAACCAAGTATGCAAGATCTACGTAGACGGTATATAAGCCCGTGCAAATTAATTCTTAAGTTAGTCTTACAAAAATCGTATAAAAGTTTTTACAAATGTCTTGCTGAAGTCTTATAGCAGTGTTACAATAATTTTAAGTAATTAAAAGTGTAAATCAGTTTCAAAAGCAATAAAGTGATTAAAAAGTGAACTAAAGTGATTTTTTCCTATTTTTAAAAGTGAGCACAAAAATATTGAAGACAATATTTTTTTATGCTAATTCAAAATAGTGAACTTAATTTCTTACCTCTTCGCTATGAAAAACCCATCGTCAAAATTAACACGAATGAGGTTGGATCTAAGAAGAATATGATTTTACTGTTGAGTACCTGAGGGGCAAAGAAAATTACGCAGCAGACGCATTATCACGCATAGATTTCGCAGATATAAAAAATATATCGCTGTGTAATAGTAGTATTTTCAAGGTAACGACTAGACAACAGGCAAAAAACTTAAACGAAAAAGAGCCTGAAAACACGCACGAGATGCGATGTTCAAAAATTAACGTATATGAAGCGTTCAGTTGGAAATTAAGAAAAAACAGCGCCAAGCGAGCAATTAATGGCGACTGTATAAAAATATTTAAAAATAAAAAGGTAATTACCAAAAATATATGCAACATTATCATTAATGGAGAAATTGATTTGGATCAATTGTCCCAACTGCTTGAAAAATTAACAGGTGAAAATGGATTGCACAAGCTGCAGCAGTCACTAGATGACAAAATATTTGAAAAGACCATGGTCCCAGAATACAAAGAAAAAGGAAATAAAACTCTCGAGAAACTAATAATAGCACTGACGCCAAAAATAACAAAAATTGTTACCAACGAAGACAAATTAAAAATGTTACAGAAGTACTTCACGATGACCCAATCTGGGGTGGCCACCCAGGGATCACACGGACTCTAAATAAAATTAGAAAATACTACTCTTGGAAAACATGACAAAAGACGTGACAGGATATGTAAAAAGATCACCACAGACACACCAGCAGGTGCATTCGAAGTAGTATTAATAGATACTCTTGGACCATTACCAATTACAGAAAATAGCAACACCTATGCAGTCACCATCATATGTGACTTGACAAAGTATCTAGTATCAATAGCAATCGCTAACAAGAATGCATTAACGGTAGCAAAAGCGATTGTGGATAATTTCATACTCGTATATGGCCCCATGAAAAAAGTAATTACTGATATGGGCACCGAGTACAAAAATCAAATAATGGACGAAATAGCGAATTTAATGAAAATAGAGAATATAACTTCCACTGCGTATCACCATTAAACGCTGTAAACGTTGAAAGAAACCACAGAACATTCAATAAAATATTTCACATACTGCTACAGCACAACCCCATCAGTAGTGCATGACTACTGCCCTTTTGAGTTAGTATTTGGCAAATCCCCGCCCAAACACGATTTTCTCTCCAAAACTCAGGTAGATCCCGTTTACAACGTAGACGCTTACGAGAAAGAAGTAAGATATAGATTGCAAACAGCACACAAAATATCGTTATGACATAAAGTGTAAAGTCTAATACATAAATTAGATAATATATATAGGGGACCCTTCTCAGTTATAAGCATAGATGATAAAAACAATATAACAGTTAGTTTAAATAAGGACAAAACAATGACTGTTCATAAAGATAGAACGAAAAAATACAATAAATAATTAAAAACAAAAAAAAGAAGAAAAAAATATGTATATAACACAATCATCTTCTTCACACCAGCTGAACATAACAAAAAAAAACAAAAAAGAAAAAAAAAATGTTAGAATCATAATAATAATTATTTATTAGGTAAACTGATAAATATACATATATATAAAAAAATAAAAATCAGAAAGTTAAAACGTAAACACAGAATGAATTAATAATTAAAGAAAAAAAAATTATTGATAATAACAGCAATATTAAGAAACAAAATTTTTCTTTACATACAAGTGTCATACGTCCGCTACGCATTTGTTCATGCATAACATATGACACTGCATAACCACCTAACCCAATTAAGCTTAAGTAATATATGAAAACGATGCTCGCGTCGTTAGCTTAGCAGCAACGCTGCATAAGTTCAATAATTGATGAATAAAGAAACAATAAACGACGATAGACGTGTTTCTCCTAAAGATATTAAAACTAATATAATAAGAGACTATTAAAAAGCAAGGTATCATTTGCATAGGGGGAGCAAGACCACCACGACCATTAGTCGACGAGCCAGGGCCGGTATGATTTCATTCGCGTGCGTAAATCAAACAAAAAATGAGAACGCCACCTAACGATAACGAGAGTGGTCCGATTTCTCTAACACCTTGGCGTCACATTCTATTTATTACACCATGCTTTGTGGTAATTTTTTTTGCATGGAATATCAAGTAAACGGCTAGTTATTTATATTAGCTGTATAGTGTAATTAATATTTAAACAAGGCATCAATTAGAATTTGAAAATTGCTTGTAATTTGTTTTTGTTCAACTAGAGTTGAATACCAAAATGTGCTACAGAATTGTTCACCTTCTGCATGGACATTCCCTTTCATTCACTCACTCACCAACAGAGTGATGATATATTATTCGATTTTCCGTTTTTCTAAATGCCTCTCAATTTCCTATGTCATTTCTCAATTACTCAATGACATTGTTAAATGATCCTATGTTTTTACCATGAAGCGAAAAACTGTTCTCTTTTTATCTCTCTCTTACTCATGCATAAGAAATCATTCTCTACGCTGCAGACGACCATGCAAAATATTGTAATAATTAAACGACGGTTTGTACAGTTTAATTATATAAAGCCGTTTATTAAGTAATGGAACTTTGCCAAAGGGTGTTAACCCGGCAAGAGGAGAAATACATGTTATTACATCAAACTTAAGCTACTTTATTTATACTTATTCAAACATAGTAGTTATTAGGGAAAATGTGTCATGCCCACGCGGAACCACCATGAACATCTGATGGCGTGATGTGACGGTGTGCAATAAGTGCAGTGTCAGCGACACAGCGCACAGCGACTGTAGTCAACGCTACCGCGGTACAGTGTAGGCTTTATATTTTTATGTTAGCTTACAGACATAACTTAATTGGCACCCAACCGGAATAACTCACCGTGGGATAATATTTAATATTTTATTGTGGAAAGCATGTAAGTGATTTGATTTTTCAATATCCGAGCAGGTGCAAAAAGCAAAAAATTTAACTTGAAATAAATAAAGAGATTCAGCCAGTTTTGAATTTAATTCGCAGGAGTGATTTCAATGTATAATTTTTAACTGAAAAAAATTTGGTTTCTAAGCAAAAAATTGCAAAATGATGCGCCAGTTAGTGCATAAAGGTTTTTTTTTTTTTTTTTTTTTAACTTTATTCAGACTACAACTAGTTATTGTTTTTTTTTTTTTTTATTAACTATGAAGCAGTTTTTTTTTAATTAATTATGATAATGACAATACAATAGTCCATTATGAGGCTTTTGGGCCTAGCCATCTGTGCAAATTATAGTTTGACACTTGCTGGCCACTACCAACGGATACTACACAAAGCTTCCCTGTTCTCACAAGATACTATGTCGTTCTCCGATGGCAGTGGCCAACAGGTATCCAACTATTATCGTCTATGATTGATCACTAGATCAATTGGTTTAGTCCTTTTTAGTCTTCGGTATAACCATGCGTCGTTTGTTAACGTGGCTACCTCAGAGTTGACATGATTCTGAAGGCGTTCATGACGTTTTGCGGCATGCTTCAGAATCTTTTCCCGAACAGTGTCGATGCCTAAGTCCTTATGAATATCAGTGTTCCTGACATACCAGGGAGCGTCTAGCATGTTACGCAGCACTTTGTTTTGGAATATTTAAATTACCTCGATTTGGATTTCTTCGGCACAGCCCCACAACTGTATACCATATAGCCAGACCGGAGATAGTATTTGCTTGTATATTAATATTTTATTTTGGAGTGATAAGGCAGATCTCCTGCCAAGAAGCCAGTGCAGCTGTCTGTATCGGATGTCATAAAGGTGTAGTTTGAGTATAAATAAACATTTGCCGTGCTAACTATTTTCTAAAAGAAACGGGAATTTCCTTTTTTGTGTTGTGTGCCAGATTCAAAATAAAATATCGTTCGATAGACGTGCTTGTTTAGCGCATACAGGTTAAGAGAAAACGACGAATGTGACGACAGTGACGATAGTATAACGATAGGCCTAGACGCGGATATAAAAGAACACATCTCAAAAAGTAATCAACCAACAATGGACGCGCAACAGGCGAATCAAATTATCGAATCGTTAATGATATTATAAATCGTGACGAGCAGAGGGAAATAGTCATGGTAGAGCATAATCACGCTCTCAGGGCCGCACAAGAGAATGTAAAAGAGACTAAAGAAGTGGTCGCGAATTGCAAAACCTGTACTATGGGCAAATTCAACCGCCACCCAAAAAAGCAAGAACTCGGTGTAACGCCGATTCCGTCGTGTGCAGGCGAGTTGCTGCATATTGACATATTTTCTACAGACAAAAAACTGTTCCTAACTTGCATCGATAAATTTTCAAAGTTCGCGGTGGTATATAATGTCGCGAGCGATAGTAGACATAAAAGCCCCTACAATATTGTTGGTTAACCAATTTCCAAAAGCAAAGTCCATCTATTGCGATAACGAGGCAGCTTTTAACTCTGAGACAATTGCTATGTTTCTGAAACACCAATTCGGCGTTGACATAGTCAATGCGCCACCTCTTCATAGTACGTCTAACGGCCAGGTTGAGCGTTTCCACGGCACACTGTTGGAAATCGTCAGGTATCTAAAAATTGAGAGAAAAATTAGCGACACAGTCGATTTGATTTTTGAATGGAGACGTACTCGTTTGGAACGACTACGAATACCTACGCCATGTGACTAAACTGACGTTATACCAGGAGGCGATTGACGAGACCAAAGAACTGTCCCACCTATTCCCACAGTCCCATAAGAAGAAACTTTTAGAGACTGATGGAATGCAGCTAGAAACAATGCTGTTGGTCCTAATCTTACATCATAGGTTGGTTAGGAGTTTGGAATTTTTAGGCGCTGTCCTTAAAGTTATAGCCGGCACGCCAGACCACTATGACCTCAAGCGGAGGGGAATGGTTTAGGACCAACTCGTACAAGCAAATAACAGGCAAGTCGATATAAACACGCAAACTAGGGAGCATCTGAACAAGCTTACAGACACAATAAATAAATTGATCAACAACACAAAAAGGGAACAGATAGATACAGCACACCTTTATGAAATGCTGTTGCTAAGAAATCGCATATTAAACTCAGATATTCAGAATATTATCCTTTCGAAAGCGTAAGCGAGCTCATGGAAATAGCAAGTAGAAATTCAAAGTTTGTAAATCGAAATAGCGTACAAAGAAGAGTGCCAGGGGTCGCAACCTCGCCACTACTCAACATTACTGAGCATTACACGATATTAAGTTTACGACTCTTGCAGCGATTGAGCGAATCCAACCGTAACTACATTATGAAGTTGGAAAACCGCAGCCACCGAGGACCGCTGATAATCACGGCATCAGGTCTGTCGATAGCCGCCGCTCTATGGGGTGCGGTAACGCTGATAAGACGCCATCAGAAGAAGATGGAACTGGATAAACTCCGGCAGGAACTTGGCGACCTTAGCAAGGCCGGCAAGTCAGCGTCATCCAACGGAACTCAGTAATTGGCTCCCAACGTGAATAACTCATCTGTGGTAATATCTAATTACCAACTAGGAAAAACATGTAAGGCATTTGGTGCTTCAATATTTAAGCGGTGAAAAAGAAAAAAAGTTTTTCAAACAAATATTTTACCACAATTTAAAATAAATAAAGAAGTTAAAAGTTTCGGAATGAACAAATTTCCCTTACTTGAAATTGTTGTGATTCGCAAGCTAGGTCGCAAAGGTGTTGTTTGTGCTGTGTCTTGATAATTATTTGAATAAAGAAGCGGGAAGTAGATAGATGAGCTTATTCGGTACGTACAGGATAAGGGAAAGCGACGATAGTGACAATAGCATAACGTTAGGCCAAGAGGCTGACATAAATAGAATAGCTTCAAACAATAGTCAACTAATAATGAACACACAGCAGGCAAAGCTAAATCGAAGCCGCTATAAGTAGCGCATTCGCGATGCAAGCAGACTATCTGTCACAGGCATTTGACGAAAGACTCAAATGAATACAAAGCCAGGTGGATGGGCTCAAAATAGCCGCACCCGAGATCGAAATTTTCAAGAAAGTATCAATAGCGCAGGGTGTACGATGCGACAAACGGCTAAATATTGTTAAATCGTTACCTGAGTTCGACGGAAAGCAGGGCGAGTATGTGTCTTGGCGACATTCAGCTACGGCTACTTATGAGCTTTTTGAGCCGTACGACAGTAGTTCAATACACTATCAGGCCGTGGCAATAATTCGTAACGAAATTCGGGGTGCAGCAACCGTTAACCTCGCGTCCTATAGAACTGTACTGAATTTAAATGGCATCCTGGCAAGGCTAGATTCTACATACGCCGACAAAACTCCAGTGCGCACTATTCAACAAGAGTTGGACACTCTTAGACAGGGCGATCTAACGTTGATGCAATACTATGACGAGATCGAAAAAAGGCTCACGCTTATAACAAATAAGACGCAACTGAAGGACGATGTAGTCGCTGCCGCAGCGCTTAATGAAAAATTTAGGGATGACGCTTTGCACACCCTTTTTTCGAGTCTCAGGAAATACCTCAAAACGGCAGTGTTTTCAGCACAGCCAAAAGATTTTCTGACCGCTCTGGCATTGGCTCAACAAGCAGAAGGGTGTAAAACGAGGTAATACCTGAGACCGTGTGTCGGATCATCACATCACGTAGCAAAACAGGGACACAAGTTATGATAACACTGTGTTAGCCGTCAACCAAATTGAAGACGAATCGTCAGTGTACGATGACAACCAGTGTAATTTTTAAGGGGTCATTCCCGGCTTACGTTCGTCGAGAGGCATTTTTTGTCTTTTCGCAGACGTTGTGGTAGCGCACTACCAAACAAGAGGACTAACGAAACCACACCTAGTGTCTGTTCCACAGCTACGACCGATAATGGTCACCAGCTGCTTTATCTACTTAACAAAGATTATTATTGCTAGAAGATTACCAAAACTAATTATTAAATTAAAAACTAAATTAAAATTATTACAAATATACATAGTAAATATTAAAATAAGTAGCTTATTTAATCTTATTTCATTAAATCTACGAGTAAGAAGAGATTTTAAAGAGAAAGAGGAGGCTATGTTAGAAATAAAAAGCTAGTTAGAGTTATAAGCCAAACACATAACATAAAAGGGATCATGCAGTAAGAAAGATGATCGAGCAGTGTTTAGTCTAATGGGAAAATAATATCTTGTTGAACGCCAAGGGACGTTAAAATTTATTTTACCGAGGAGACAAGGCGAATTGACTTTTCCGTTTTTCAGGTTATGAAAAAATAGTATACCTAACACGGATCTCCGACTAGCTAAGGTAGGAAGATTAATCAATTTAAGGCGGGAATGGTATGAAGGAAGACGAATTGCAGAATTCCAGTTTAATCCACGCAACGTAAAAAGTTAAAGTTTTTTTTGACAGATTCAATACGGTTAGAATATGTTGTGAGTTGGGGATTCCAAACACATGAAGTATATTCTAAAATCGGACGAACCAAAGAAGTGAAAAGCTGCTTGGTGGTATAAGGATCATTAAATTCTTTAGACCATCTCTTAATAAAGCCAAGAACACCTCTAGCTTTATTAGTGGTCATGAGATTGTGACAACTAAAGTTAAGTTTCAGGCTCATCAAAACACCTAAGTCGTTAAATTCATAAATACGTGCTAAAGTAGAACTATTTAAGGAGTAGGAATACAACCTAGGTTTTCTACGAGTGAAAGACATTACTTTACACTTTTCACAATTAAGGTATAGAAAGTTATCCTTACACCACTTTGAAAGTTGATCGAGGTCTTCTTGAAGACGATTCTGATGAAGAGAGGAATCTAGAATAAAACAAAGTTTTACATCATCAGCAAACATAAGCACATGAGAATGCTTAATAACCGATGCAAGGTCATTTATGAAAATTTTAAAAAGCAAAGGACCTAAGTGGCTGCCCTGCGAGACACCTGAATGGACATTAATATTTTTAGAAACACAGCTATTAAATAAAACTTTTTGGGATATCCCTTTTACTACCTTTTTTGTGGAGAGGCAAAATGTAAGATGGTCTCCATGCCATAGGAAATGAAACGTTCCTAACAGATAAATTAAACAACTTACAAAGAGGAAGATGTACAGCGTAAGCACAGTACTTTAAAATCCATGCAGGAATACCGTCAGGGCCAACAGAAAAAGTGGGTTAAATAGATAATAAATAAGAAAGAAGCATTTTTTCATCAATAACTGGACAATTGATTGGGTAAGAGGCCCCTGTACTTGTGTCGGGATAAAAACTAAGTGAGACAGAACTATCACTATAGTTATTTTGAAAGAAGCTAGCTTTATAATGGAAGGAAAAGTATTAGACCTGCGTTTTGAATTTACAAAATTATAGAACAACTTAGGATCACGTTTAATATTGAATTTAACGCGTGATTAAAATTTTACCGCGAGACAGTATAATTCGCGTAACCAACTGCCAGATATTTATTAAAAATATGATTTTTACGATTTTTTAACCGAATTAAATTGCGGGAAAACCATGCTTGTCTATTAGACTCAGGGAAAACCTCAACTTTAGGAACGCACTTATTGAACAATTTTAGTAAAATTTTATTAAAAAACTGCACAGCTTCATCGATATCAATAACGGAATTTAAAGTAGACTAACCCGTATTAAAAAGAAACTGGTTAAGTTCACCAAAATCAGTTTTTTTTAAAACAAAAAGATTTACAAGCCTTCCCAACAGATGAATTCAATGAAGATGTCTTCAAAAGAATCTCTAGCTGAAGAGTAGGGTGGTAGCTATCTTCAGGGGCAGACAACGGATTAGACCTACGCAATGAAAAATTTGCTGCACAATCTGCAGAAACTAAGTCAAGTGAACGATTCATGCAATTCGTAACACAATGTATTTGCTCAAGAGAATTGTTTAATACTGTATCAACAATTTTACACGAAGAACTAGGTACAAGGGAATTTGAAAGTTCAGAAGGGGACAACGAAACATGCGTGAGATTAGAATCACCCATGACTAATAAATAGTCAGCGGTGTGAAGAAGAGAGTGGATGAATTTTATAGAGTCCACATGAGCAGTGTAAATTGTATCGTCAGACGAAGGTGGAATATAAGAGCAAGTTAAAAATATATTGCAATTGTTAACCGAAACTTTTACACAACGAAACTCAATGCTATCAGAGAAAGGGGTAAATACTTCATCAGCACATAGGGACAATCTAACAGAAATTAGGACACCACCACCAATTCTCGCAGATCGATCTCTCCTAAAAATAACAAAACTACTATTAAAAATCTCTGAGTTAAGGACTTCTGGATGCTCCATCCAGGTTTCAACAAAAACAATAATATCAGAATCAATAGAAAAGCTATCAAAAATAACCTTTTGAGTTTAAATTTAATTCCTCTAACGTTTTGAAAAGATACTAACAAAGTGGACAGTTGAGAATAACCTACTTTTTCTCTGTTTTGCCGCACTTTTTGCATTTTTTGGTACCGGAACCAAATTAAAACAAAAGGTGGTGCTTTTTTCTGGTCTTTGTAATTATATTCATGCACTGTGGTGGCCAAGAGCTACATAAAGTCCGTAAAGGAGCTTAAAGGCGTGGTTCCGGTCGAAAACCCTTTCGCTGTGAATTCTATACATGGTTCAAATAGAATTCATAGCAAGTGTTTGATTAACATTTTCGGGTATACCTACCTATTTTTTTTGTTAGACTCTTTGACATGATGATAGATGAGATTATAGGTTTCGATTTGCTAACGCAAGTAGGAGCAACCCTAGACTTTGAAGCTAACAAAATCAATTACGGTACGAAGTCTGAGCTATTACAGTACCACAATTGCGACAATGTCAACTTCACACATGTCGATGATATTGTAGTACCAGAAGCAGCGAAACTGACTTCAAACAAATTGTCATGAAAAGAATCAAGGCTTTTACAAGCCCTGATAAAGCGTTACTGTTTAACACCGCAATAGTGGGCACGATCCGCATAGTAGATAATAATCTGGTTTATTTTAAACTATACCCACACCCAATGGACGTCAGCTTAAAGAATGAAGGTAGCATTTTCCAAAAGGCAATAGACGATGTCCTTCGGGAGCAGATCGGAGAGTCGTGCTACGTCACGTGCTAATACGATATAATAATTTTTTCCGAAAATGAGGCCGATCATGTTAGGCATATAGGCTGGGTCTTAAAAAGCCTGTACGAAGCCAACATGAAGGTATTTAGGGAAAAAACACACTTTTTTAAAGAAAGTGTGGAATATCTTGGGTTTATAGTAACCAGGGGCGGTGCTAGAACAGATCCCGCAAAGGTCAGAGCCATACAGGAGTACGTTGAGCCGAGAAATCTGTTCGCGCTCAGGTCATTCCTCGGTCTTGCCAGCTACTACAGATGTTTCGTGAATTTCGTGATTTCGCCTCCATAGCAAGGTCGCTCACGAACATTCTGAAGGGCGAAAACGGTTCCATTTGCAAACACAGGTCCCGAAAAGTGATCATAAAATTCAATGACGCACAACGAAGCGCATTCGAAAGGCTAAGGAACATTTTGGCGTCAGAATAAAAAGGGGAATAGAAAGAACCGAAAAATTAGGCGAAATAAATGGATTGAAAAAGAAATCGATGGGAAAAGGAGGAAAATTTGTGTTAAAGAGGTGAAAAGAAGGGGCGAATAAATTGAAGAAAAAATTTAGTAATATAAGGGGAAAAAGGTGGAAAAAGGGGGAAAATTTGTGAAAAAAGGAGAAACAGAAAGGATCGAAAATTAGGAGAGAGAGTAGGGGGAAAAACTGAGGAAAACTTAGCACAAATTAGCGTTAAGCAAGGGTAAAGAAGGGGCGAAACATTGGGAGAATAAATAGTGGATAAAAAAGGGAATAGAACGAACCGAAAAATTAGGAGAAAAAATAGGATTGAAAATAGAGGAAAAACGATGGGAAAATGAGGAAAATTTGCGTTAAAGAGGTGAAAAGAAGGGGCGAAAAAATGCTAGAAAAAAGAAGGGGAAAAATAGTGGATAAATAGTGGTAAAGGGGGGAAAATTGGTAATAAATTGTTGGAAAGGGGGGGGGGAAAATTGGCGATTAAATGGGAAACAGAAATGGCCGGAAAATTAGGAGAAAAAGTATGTGGAAAAATTGGGGAAAAATGAAAGAAAAAGAGGGAAAATTAGAGTTAAAGAGGGGAAAAGAAGGGGCGAATTAATGGAAGAAAAAATTGGGGAAAAATAAGGGGTGAAATAAGGGGAAAAAAGGGGAAAATTGTAGATAAAAAGGGGAAACAGAAATGGCCGGAAAATTAGGAGAAAAAGTATGTGGAAAAATTGGGCAAAAACGAAAGAAAAAGAGGGAAAATTAGAGTTAAAGAGGGGAAAAGAAGAGGCGAATTAATTGAAGAAAAAATTGGGGAAAAATAAGGGGAAAAAGGGGGAAAATTGTAGATAAATAGGGGAAACAGAAAGGGTCGAAAAATTAGAAGAAAAAGTAGGGGGAAAAACGGAGGAAAAACCGGGAAAATTAGCGTTAAATAGGGGAAAAGAAGGGGGAAAAAATGCTAGAAAAAAGAAGGGGAAAAATAGTGGATAAATAGTGGTAAAGGGGGGAAATTGGTAATAAATTGTTGGAAAGGGGGAAAAATTGACGATTAAAGGGGAAACAGAAATTAGAGTTAACGAAGGGAAAAGAAGGGGCGAAATAAAGGGAGAAAAAAATGGGGAAAAATAAGGGGAAAATGTAGAAAAAGGGGGAAAATTGATGATAAAAATGAGAGACAAAATAGGTCGAAAAATTAGGAGAAATAGTAGGGGGAACAACGGAGGATGGGAAAAATTAGCGTTAATGGGGAGAAAAGAAGGGGCGAAACAATGGGAGAAAAAAGAAGGGAAAAATATAGGGGATAAATGTGGGGAATGGGGGGAAAATTGGTGATAAAAGGGGAAACAGAAATTGGCGGAAAATTAATAGAAAAAGTATGGGGAAAATAAGGGAAAAACGAAAGAAAAACGGGGAAAATTTGTGTTAAAGAGGGGAAAAGAAGGGAAAAAATGGAAGAAAAAATAGGGGAAAAATAAGGGGAAAATGGGGGAAAATTGGCAATAAAAAGTGGAAACAGAAAGGGTCGAAAAATAAGAAGAAAAAAAGTAGGGGAAAGTCGGTGGAAAAATGGGAAAAATTTGCGTAAAAGAGGGGAAAAGAAGGAGTGAAACATTGGGAGAATAAATAGTGGATAAAAAGGGGAATAGAACGAACCGAAAAATTAGGAGAAAATATAGTATTGAAAATAGGGGAAAACCGAAGGGAAAATGAGGAAAATTTGCGTTAAAGAGGTGAAAAGAAGGGGCGAAAAAATGCTAGAAAAAAGAAGGGGAAAAATAGTGGATAGATAGTGGTAAAGAGGGGAAAATTGGTAATAAATTGTTTGAAAGGGGGGGGGAAAATTGGCGATTAAATGGGAAACAGAAATGGCCGGAAAATTAGGAGAAAAAGTATGTGGAAAAATTGGGGAAAAATGAAAGAAAAAGAGGGAAAATTAGAGTTAAAGAGGGGAAAAGAAGGGGCGAATTAATGGAAGAAAAAATTGGGGAAAAATAAGGGGTGAAATAAGGGGAAAAAAGGGGAAAATTGTAGATAAAAAGGGGAAACAGAAAGGGTCGAAAAATTAGGAGAAAAAGGAGGGGGAAAAACGAAGGAAAAATCGGGAAATTAGCGTTAAAGAGGGGAAAAGAAGGGGTGAAAAATTGGGAGAATAAATAGTGCATAAAAAGGGGAATAGAACGAACTGAAAAATTAGGAGAAAAAATAGGATTGAAAATAGGGGAAAAACGAAGGGAAAAGGAGGAAAACTTGCGTTAAAGAGGTGAAAAGAAGGGGCGAAAAAATGCTAGAAAAAAGAAGGGGAAAAATAGTGGATAAATAGTGGTAAAGGGGGGTAAATTGGTAATAAATTGTTGGAAAGGGGGGAAATTGGCGATTAAAGGGGAAACAGAAATGGCCGGAAAATTAGGAGAAAAAGTATGTGGAAAAATTGGGGAAACACGAAAGAAAAAGAGGGAAAATTTGTGTTAAAGTGGTGAAAGAAGGGGCGAAAAAATGGAAGAAAAATTGAGGAAAAATAAGGGGAAAAAGAAGGAAAAAGGGGGAAAATTTCCGTAAAAGAAGGAAAAAGAAGGAGCGAAACATTGGGAGAAAAAATAGTGGATAAAATGGGGAATAGAAAGAACCGCAAAATTAGGCGAAAAAATAGGATTGAAAATAGTGGAAAAACGAAAGAAAAAGGGGGAAAATTAGAGTTAAAGAGGGGAAAGAAGAGGCGAAAAAAGGGAAGAAAAAGTTGGGAAAATTAAGGGGAAAAAAGGGGAAAATTGGTGAAAAAAGGGGAAACAGAAAGGGTCGTAAAATTAGGAGAAAAAGTGGGGGAAAAATGAAGGAAAAATGGGGAAAATTAACTTTAAATAGGTGACAAGAAGGGGCAAAACAATGGGAGAAAAAAGAAGGGAAAAAAATAGGGGATAAATGTTCGGAACAGGGGGAAAATTGAGGATAAAAGGGGAAACAGAAATTGCCGGAAAACTAGGAGAATAAGTATGGGGAAAACTAGGGGAATAACGAAAGAAAAAGGGGGGAAATTGGTGATAAAAAGGAGAAACAAAGAGGGTCGAAAAATTAGGAGAAAAAGTAGGGGGAAAACGGAGGAAAAATCGGGAAAATTAGCGTTAAAGAGGAAAACTGAGGGGTGAAACATTGGGTGAATAAATAGGGGATAAAATGGGGAATAGAAAGAACCGAAAAATTAGGCGAAAAAATAGGATTGAATATAAGGGAAAAAGCGGAAAACTGGCGTTATATAGGAGAAAAGAATGGCGAAACAACGGGAGAAGAAATAGTGGCTAAAAATGGGAATAGAAAGAACCGAAAAATTAGACGAAAAAATAGGATTGAAAATAGTGGAAAAACGAAAGAAAATGGGGGAAAATTAACTTTAAATAGGGGAAAAGAAGGTGCGAAAAAATGGAAGGAAAAAATGGGAAAAATAAGGGGAAAATTGGTGATAAAAAGGAGAAACAGAAAGATTAGAAAAATTAGGAGAAAAAGAAGGGGGAAAAACGGAGGACAAAACGGGAAAATTAGCGTTAAAGAGGGGAAAAGAAGGGGCAAAATAGTGGATAAATAGTGGGAGAGGGGGAAAATTGGGGATAAATAGTGTGAAAGGGGGGAAAATTAAAATTAAAGGGGAAACAGAAATGGCCGGAAAATTAAGAGAAAAAGTATGTGGAAAAATTGGGGAAAAACGAAAGAAAAAGAGGGAAAATTAGAGTTAACGCGGGGAAAAGAAGGGACGAAATAAAGGAAGAAAAAATTGGGGAAAAATAAGGGGAAAATGTAGAAAAATGGGGAAAATTGGTGATAAAAAGGAGAGACAAAAAGGGTCGAAAAATTAGGAGAAATAGTAGGGGGAATAACGGAGGACAAAACGGGAAAATCAGCGTTAAAGAGGGGAAAAGAAGGGGCGAAAAAAGGCTAGAAAAAAAGAAGGGGCAAAATAGTGGATAAAAAGTGGGAGAGGGGGAAAATTGGTGATATAAGGGGAAACAGAAATGGCCGGAAAATTAGGTAAATAAGTATGGGGAAAAATAGGGGAAAAACGAAAGCCAAAGGGGGAATATTTGAGTTAAAGAGGGGAAAAGAAGGGGCGAATAAATGGAAGAAAACATGGAGTAATATAAGGGGAAAAAATTGGCAAAAGGGGAAAATTTGTAATAAAAAGAAGAAACAGAAAGGTTCGAAAAATTAGGAGAAAAAGAAGGGGAAAAAACGGTGGACAAAACGGGAAAATTAGCGTTAAAGAGGGGAAAAGAAGGGGCGAAAAAATGCTAGAAAAAAAAAGGGGAAAAATAGTGGATAAATAGTGTGAAAGGGGGGAAAACTGGTGATATAAGGGGAAACAGAAATGGCCGGAAAATTAGGAGAAAAAGTATGGGGACAAATAGGGGAAAAACGAAAGCAAAACGGGGAATACTTGAGTTAAAGAGGGGAAAAGAAGAGGCGAAAAAATGGAAAAAAAAGTTGAGGAAAAAAAAGGGGAAAAAGAAGGAAAAAGGGGGAAAATTTCCGTAAAAGAAGGAAAAAGAAGGAGCGAAACATTGGGAGAAAAAATAGTGGATAAAATGGGGAATAGAAAGAACCGAAAAATTTGGCGAAAAAATAGGATTGAAAATAGTGGAAAAACGAAAGAAAAAGGGGGAAAATTAGAGTTAAAGAGGGGAAAGAAGGGGCGAAAAAAGGGAAGAAAAAGTTGGGAAAATTAAGGGGAAAAAAGGGGAAAATTGGTGATAAAAGGGGAAACAGAAAGGGTCGAAAAATTAGGAGAAAAAGTAGGGAGAAAAATGAAGGAAAAATGGGGAAAATTAACGTTAAATAGTAGAAAAGAAGGGGCGAAACAATGGGAGAAAAAAGAAGGGAAAAAAATAGGGGATAAATGTTGGGAACGGCGGGAAGATTGGTGATAAATGGGGAAACAGAAATTGCCGGAAAATTAGGAGGAAAAGTATGGGGAAAATAGGGGAAAAACTAAAGAAAAGGGGGACCATTTGTGTTAAAGAGGGGAAAAGAAGGGGCGAAAAATGAAAGAAAGAATTGGGGAAAAATAAGGGGAAAAAGGAGAAAAGTGGCGATAAAAAGTGGAAACAAAAAGGGTCGAAAAATTAGGAGAAAAAGTAGGTGGGTAGAAAAAGAGGGGAACAGAAGGGGTGAAACATTGGGAGAATAAATAGGGGATAAAAAGGGGAATAGAAAGAACCGAAAAATTAGGCGAAAATATAGGATTGAATATAAGGGAAAAAGGGGAAAATTGGCGTTATATAGGAGAAAAGAATGGCGAAACAACGGGAGAAGAAATGGTGCCTAAAAATGGAAATAGAAAGAACCGAAAAATTAGACGAAAAAATAGGATTAAAAATAGGGGAAAAACGAAAGAAAAAGGGGGAAAATTAGAGTTAAAGAGGGGAAAGAAGGGACGAAAAAATGAAAGAAAAAGTGTGAAAAATTAAGGGGAAAAAAGGGGAAAATTGGTGATAAAAAGGGGAAACAGAAATGGTGGAAAAATTAAGAGAAAATGTAGGGGGAAAAACGGATGGCAAAACGGGAAAATTAGCGTTAAAGAGGGGAAAAGAAGGGGCGAAAAAATGCTAGAAAAAAGAAGGGGAAAAATAGTGGATAAATAGTGTGAAAGGGGGGAAAATTGGTGATATAAGGGGAAACAGAAATGGCCGGAAAATTAGGAGAAAAAGTAGGTGGAAACACGGAGGACAAAACGGGAAAATTAGCGTTAAAGACTGGAATATAAGGGGGAAAAAATGCTAGAAAAAAGAAGGGGAAAAATAGTGGATAAATAGTGGGAAAGGGGGGAAAATTTGTGATAAATATAATATTTGAGTTAAAGAGGGGAAAAGAAGGGGCGAATAAGTGAAAGAAAAAATGGATTAATATAAGGGGAAAGAGGTGGAAAAAGGGGGAAAATTTGTGATAAAAAGGTGAAACAGAAAGGTTCGAAAAATTAGGAGAAAAAGTAGGTGGAAACACGGAGGACAAAACGGGAAAATTAGCGTTAAAGACTGGAAAAGAAGGGGGAAAAAATGCTAGAAAAAAGAAGGGGAAAAATAGTGGATAAATAGTGGGAAAGGGGGGAAAATTTGTGATAAATATAATATTTGAGTTAAAGAGGGGAAAAGAAGGGGCGAATAAGTGAAAGAAAAAATGGATTAATATAAGGAGAAAGAGGTGGAAAAAGGGGGAAAATTGGTGATAAAAAGGAGAAACAGAAAGGGTCGAAAAATGAGGAAAAAAAGTAGGTGGAAAAACGGAGGAAAAATCGGGAAAATTTGCGTTAAAGAGGGGAAAAGAAGGGGTGAAACATTGGGAGAATAAATAGTGGATAAAAAGGGGAATAGAACGAACCGAAAAATTAGGAGAAAAAATAGGATTGAAATAAGGGGAAATCGAAGGGAAAAGGAGGAAAATTTGTGTTAAAGAAGTGAAAAGAAGGGGCGAATAAATGGAAGTAAAAATGGAGTAATATAAGGGGAAAAAGGTAGAAAAAGGGGGAAAATTGCTGATAAAAAGGAGAAACAGAAAGGGTCGAAAAATTAGGAGAAAAAGTAGGAGGAAAAACGGAGGAAAAATCGGGAAAATTAGCGTTAAAGAGGGAAAAGAAGGAGTGAAACATTGGGAGAATAAATAGGGGATAAAAAGGGGAATAGAAAGAACCGAAAAAATAGGATTGAAAATAGGGTAAAAACGAAGGAAAGAGGAGGAAAATTGGCGTTAAAGAGGAGAAAACAAGAGGCGAAACAATGGGAGAAAAAAGAAGGGAAAAAAATAGGGGATAAATGTTGGGAACGGCGGGAAGATTGGTGATAAATGGGGAAACAGAAATTGCCGGAAAATTAGGAGGAAAAGAATGGGGAAAATAGAGGAAACACGAAAGAGGGGAAAAGAAGGGGCGAAAAAATGGAAGAAAAAATTGGGGAAAAATAAGGGGAAAAAGGGGGAAAATTGGCGATAAAAAGGGGAAACAGAAAGGGTCGAAAAATGAGGAAAAAAAGTAGGTGGAAAAACGGAGGAAAAATCGGGAAAATGAGTGTTAAAGAGGGGAACAGAAGGGGTGAAACATTTTGAGAATAAATAGGGGATAAATAGGGGAATAGAAAGAACCGAAAAATTAGGCGAAATAAAAGGATTGAAATAAGGGGAAATCGAAGGGAAAAGGAGGAAAATTTGTGTTAAAGAGGTGAAAAGAAGGGGCGAATAAATGGAAGAAAAAATGGAGTAATATAAGGGGAAAAAGGTGGAAAAAGGGGGAAAATTGGTGATAAAAAGGAGAAACAGAAAGGGTCGAAAAATTAGGAGAAAAAGTAGGGGAAAAACGGAGGAAAAATCGGGAAAATTAGCGTTAAAGAGGGGAACAGAAGGGGTGAAACATTGGGAGAATAAATAGGGGATAAAAAGGGGAACAGAACGAACCGAAAAAATAGGATGGAAAATAGGGTAAAAACGAAGGGAAAAGGAGGAAAATTTGCGTTAAAGAGGTGAAAAGAAGGGGCGAATAAATGGAAGAAAAAATGGGAAAAATAAGGGGAAAAAGGTGGAAAAAGGGGGAAAATTTGTGATAAAAAGGAGAAACAGAAAGGGTCGAAAAATTAGGAGAAAAAGTAGGGGAAAAACGGAGGAAAAATCGGGAAAATTAGCGTTAAAGAGGGAACAGAAGGGGTGAAACATTGGGAGAATAAATAGGGGATAAAAAGGGGAATAGAAAGAACCGAAAAATTAGGACGGAAAAAAGGATGTGAAAAAGGGGAAACGAAGGGAAAATAGGGGAAAATTTGCGTTAAAGGAGGGGAAAAGAAGGGGCGAAATAAATGGAAGAAAAAATTGGGGAAAAATAAGGGGAAAAAGGTGGAAAAAGGGGGAAAATTGGCGATAAAAAGTGGAAACAGAAAGGGTCGAAAAATGAGGAGAAAAAGTAGGTGGAAAAACGGAGGAAAAATCGGGAAAATTAGCGTTAAAGAGGGGAACAGAAGGGGTGAAACATTGGGAGAATAAATAGGGGATAAAAAGGGGAATAGAAAGAACCGAAAAAATAGGATTGAAAATAGGGTAAAAACGAAGGAAAAAGGAGGAAAATTTGCGTTAAAGAGGAGAAAAGAAGGGGCGAAACAATGGGAGAAAAAAGAAGGGAAAAAAATAGGGGATAAATGTTGGGAACGGGGGGAAAATTGGTGATAATAGTGGAAAGGGGGGATGGAAAAGGGGAAACAGAAATGGCCGGAAAATTAGGAAAAAAAGTATGTGGAAAAATTGGGGAAAAACGAAAGAAAAAGAGGGAAAATTAGAGTTAAAGAGGGGAAAAGAAGGGGCGAAAAAATGGAAGAAAAAATTGGGAAAAATAAGGGGAAAAAGGGGGAAAATTGGCGATAAAAAGTGGAAACAGAAAGGGTCGAAAAATGAGGAGAAAAAGTAGGTGGAAAAACGGAGGAAAAATCGGGAAAATTAGCGTTAAAGAGGGGAACAGAAGGGGTGAAACATTGGGAGAATAAATAGGGGATAAAAAGGGGAATAGAAAGAACCGAAAAATTAGGCGAAATAAGAGGATTGAAAAAGCGGAAGGAAAAAGGAGGAAAATTTGGTTAAAGAGGTGAAAAGAAGGGGCGAAACAATGGAAGAAAAAAGGGGAATAAATAAGGGGAAAAAGGGGGAAAATGGGGAAAAATGGGGAAAAGGGAAAAAGAGAAAAGAGGGGAAAAAAGGAGGGAAAAATAGGGAAAAATGTAGCGTTAAAGAGGTGAAAAGAAGGGGTGAAACATTGGGAGAATAAATAGGGGATAAAAAGGGGAATAGAAAGAACCGAAAAATTAGGCGAAATAAGAGGATTGAAAAAGGGGAAATCGAAGGGAAAAGGAGGAAAATTTGTGTTAAAGAGGTGAAAAGAAGGGGCGAATAAATGGAAGAAAAATGGAGTAATATAAGGGGAAAAAGGTGGAAAAAGGGGGAAAATTGGTGATAAAAAGGAGAAACAGAAAGGGTCGAAAAATTAGGAGAAAAAGTAGGGGAAAAACGGAGGAAAAATCGGGAAAATTAGCGTTAAAGAGGGAAAAGAAGGGGTGAAACATTGGGAGAATAAAAGGGGATAAAAAAGGGGATAGAAAGAATGGGAAAAAGAGGAGGAAAATTGGGGAAAAACGAAGGGAAAAAGGGGGAAAATTGGCGATTAAAGAGGGAAACAGAAAGGGGCGAGAAAATTAGGAGAAAAAGTATGTGGAAAAATTGGGGAAAAACGAAAGAAAAAGAGGGAAAATTAGAGTTAAAGAGGGGAAAAGAAGGGGCGAAAAAATGGAAGAAAAAATTGGGAAAAATAAGGGGAAAAAGGGGAAAATTGGCGATAAAAAGTGGAAACAGAAAGGGTCGAAAAATGAGGAGAAAAAGTAGGTGGAAAAACGGAGGAAAAATCGGGAAAATTAGCGTTAAAGAGGGAACAGAAGGGGTGAAACATTGGGAGAATAAATAGGGGATAAAAAGGGGAATAGAAAGAACCGAAAAATTAGGCGAAAAAGAGGATTGAAAAAGGGAAGGAAGGAAAAGGAGGAAAATTTGCGTTAAAGAGGTGAAAAGAAGGGGCGAATAAATGGAAGAAAAAATGGAGTAATATAAGGGGAAAAAGGTGGAAAAAGGGGGAAAATTGGTGATAAAAAGGAGAAACAGAAAGGGTCGAAAAATTAGGAGAAAAAGTAGGGGAAAAACGGAGGAAAAAGGGGAAAATTAGCGTTAAAGAGGGAAAAGAAGGGGTGAAACATTGGGAGAAAAAATAGGGGAAAAAAGGGGAATAGAAAGAACGAAAAAAGGGAAAAAGAGGTGAAAAATAGGAGAAAATAGAAGAAGAGGAGGAAAATTGGTAAGGGGAAAAGAAGGGGAAAAATGGGAAAAGAGGAGAAAAAGGGGAAAAGGTGGGAAAGGGGGAAAATTGGTGATAAAAAGGAGAAACAGAAAGGGTCGAAAAATTAGGAGAAAAAGTAGGGGAAAAACGGAGGAAAAATCGGGAAAATTAGCGTTAAAGAGGGAAAAGAAGGGGCGAAACAATGGGAGAAAAAATAGGGGATAAAAAGGGGAATAGAAAGAACGGGAAAATTGGCGATAAAAAGTGGAAACAGAAAGGATCGAAAAATGAGGAGAAAAAGAAGGGGGAAAAAGGAGGAAAAATGGGAAAATTAGTGTTAAAGAGGGAAAAGAAGGGGTGAAAATTGGGAGAAAAATAGGGGATAAAAAGGGGAAAATAGGAGAAAAAAGGGGAAACAGAAAGGGTGAAAATTAGGAGAAAAAGAAGGGGAAAAATGGGGAAAAAGAAGTAAAAGAGGAAGAAGGAAAAGAAAGAGGGGAAAAAATGGGAGAAAAAATGGAAGAAAAAATGGGAAATAAGGGGAAAAAGAGGGAAAATTGGTGATAAAAAGGGAAACAGAAAGGGTCGAAAAATTAGGAGAAAAAGTAGGTGGAAAAACGGAGGAAAAATCGGGAAAATTAGCGTTAAAGAGGGAAAAGAAGGGGTGAAACATTGGGAGAATAAATAGGGGATAAAAAGGGGAATAGAAAGAACCGAAAAAATAGGATTGAAAATAGGGTAAAAACGAAGGAAAAAGGAGGAAAATTTGCGTTAAAGAGGAGAAAAGAAGGGGCGAAACAATGGGAGAAAAAAGAAGGGAAAAAAATAGGGGATAAATGTTGGGAACGGGGGAAAATTGGTGATAAATAGTGGGAAAGGGGGGAAAATTGGCGATTAAAGGGGAAACAGAAATGGCCGGAAAATTAGGAGAAAAAGTATGTGGAAAAATTGGGGAAAAACGAAAGAAAAAGAGGGAAAATTAGAGTTAAAGAGGGGAAAAGAAGGGGCGAAAAAATGGAAGAAAAAATTGGGAAAAATAAGGGGAAAAAGGGGGAAAATTGGCGATAAAAAGTGGAAACAGAAAGGGTCGAAAAATGAGGAGAAAAAGTAGGTGGAAAAACGGAGGAAAAATCGGGAAAATTAGCGTTAAAGAGGGGAACAGAAGGGGTGAAACATTGGGAGAATAAATAGGGGATAAAAAGGGGAATAGAAAGAACCGAAAAATTAGGCGAAATAAAAGGATTGAACAAAGGGGAAATCGAAGGGAAAAGGAGGAAAATTTGTGTTAAAGAGGTGAAAAGAAGGGGCGAATAAATGGAAGAAAAAATGGAGTAATATAAGGGGAAAAAGGTGGAAAAAGGGGGAAAATTGGTGATAAAAAGGAGAAACAGAAAGGGTCGAAAAATTAGGAGAAAAAGTAGGGGAAAAACGGAGGAAAAATCGGGAAAATTAGCGTTAAAGAGGGGAACAGAAGGGGTGAAACATTGGGAGAATAAATAGGGGATAAAAAGGGGAACAGAACGAACCGAAAAAATAGGATGGAAAATAGGGTAAAAACGAAGGAAAAAGGAGGAAAATTTGCGTTAAAGAGGAGAAAAGAAGGGGCGAAAAAATGGAAGAAAAAATTGGGAAAAATAAGGGGAAAAAGGTGGAAAAAGGGGGAAAATTTGTGATAAAAAGGAGAAACAGAAAGGGTCGAAAAATTAGGAGAAAAAGTAGGAGAAAAATAGGAGGAAAAATCGGGAAAATTAGCGTTAAAGAGGGGAACAGAAGGGGTGAAACATTGGGAGAATAAATAGGGGATAAAAAGGGGAATAGAAAGAACCGAAAAATTTGGCGAAATAAAAGGATTGAACAAAGTGGAAATCGATGGGTAAAATAGGAAAATTTGTGTTAAAGAGGTGAAAAGCAGGGGCGAATAAATGGAAGAAAAAATGGAGTAATATAAGGGGAAAAAGGTGGAAAAAGGGGGAAAATTGGTGATAAAAAGAAGAAACAGAAAGGGTCGAAAAATTAGGAGAAAAAGTAGGGGGAAAAACGGAGGAAAAATCGGGAAAATTAGCGTTAAAGAGGGGAACAGAAGGGGTGAAACATTGGGAGAATAAATAGGGGATAAAAAGGGGAATAGAAAGAACCGAAAAATTAGGCGAAATAAAAGGATTGAAATAAGGGGAAATCGAAGGGAAAAGGAGGAAAATTTGTGTTAAAGAAGTGAAAAGAAGGGGCGAATAAATGGAAGAAAAAATGGAGTAATATAAGGGGAAAAAGGTAGAAAAAGGGGGAAAATTGCTGATAAAAAGGAGAAACAGAAAGGGTCGAAAAATTAGGAGAAAAAGTAGGAGGAAAAACGGAGGAAAAATGGGGAAAATTAGCGTTAAAGAGGGGAACAGAAGGGGTGAAACATTGGGAGAATAAATAGGGGATAAAAAGGGGAATAGAAAGAACCGAAAAATTAGGCGAAATAAAAGGATTGAACATAAGGGGAAATCGAAGGGAAAAGGAGGAAAATTTGTGTTAAAGAGGTGAAAAGAAGGGGCGAATAAATGGAAGAAAAAATGGAGTAATATAAGGGGAAAAAGGTGGAAAAAGGGGGAAAATTGGTGATAAAAAGGAGAAACAGAAAGGGTCGAAAAATTAGGAGAAAAAGTAGGAGGAAAAACGGAGGAAAAATCGGGAAAATTAGCGTTAAAGAGGGGAACAGAAGGGGTGAAACATTGGGAGAATAAATAGGGGATAAAAAGGGGAATAGAAAGAACCGAAAAAATAGGATTGAAAATAGGGTAAAAACGAAGAGAAAAGGAGGAAAATTTGCGTTAAAGAGGTGAAAAGAAGGGGCGAAAAAATGGAAGAAAAAATGGGTAATATAAGGGAGAAAAAGGTGAAAAAGGGGGGAAAATTGGTGATAAAAGAGGAAACAGAAAGGGTCGGAAAATTAGGAGAAAAAGTAGGAGGAAAAGGTGCGGGAAAATTGAGCGTTAAAGAGGGGAAAGAAGGGGTGAAACATTGGGAGAATAAATAGTGGATAAAAAGGGGAATAGAACGAACCGAAAAATTAGGCGAAATAAAAGGATTGAAAAAGGGGAAATCGAAGGGAAAAGGAGGAAAATTTGTGTTAAAGAGGTGAAAAGCAGGGGCGAATAAATGGAAGAAAAAATGGAGTAATATAAGGGGAAAAAGGTGGAAAAAGGGGGAAAATTGGTGATAAAAAGGAGAAACAGAAAGGGTCGAAAAATTAGGAGAAAAAGTAGGTGGAAAAACGGAGGAAAAATCGGGAAAATTAGCGTTAAAGAGGGGAACAGAAGGGGTGAAACATTGGGAGAATAAATAGGGGATAAAAAGGGGAATAGAAAGAACCGAAAAATTAGGCGAAATAAAAGGATTGAAATAAGGGGAAATCGAAGGGAAAAGGAGGAAAATTTGTGTTAAAGAGGTGAAAAGAAGGGGCGAATAAATGGAAGAAAAAATGGAGTAATATAAGGGGAAAAAGGTGGAAAAAGGGGGAAAATTGGTGATAAAAAGGAGAAACAGAAAGGGTCGAAAAATTAGGAGAAAAAGTAGGGGGAAAAACGGAGGAAAAATCGGGAAAATTAGCGTTAAAGAGGGGAAAAGAAGGGGTGAAACATTGGGAGAATAAATAGTGGATAAAAAGGGGAATAGAACGAACCGAAAAATTAGGAGAAAAATAGGATTGAAATAGGGGAAAAACGAAGAGAAAAGGAGGAAAATTTGCGTTAAAGAGGTGAAAAGAAGGGGCGAATAAATGGAAGAAAAAATGGAGTAATATAAGGGGAAAAAGGTGGAAAAAGGGGGAAAATTGGTGATAAAAAGAAGAAACAGAAAGGGTCGAAAAATTAGGAGAAAAAGTAGGGGGAAAAACGGAGGAAAAATCGGGAAAATTAGCGTTAAAGAGGGGAAAAGAAGGGGTGAAACATTGGGAGA
>JBAMBQ010000772.1:0-29345 GCA_037044495.1 Stegana nigrithorax | reverse complement strand
CTCGTATGTCAAAACGTTCTGAGTACGTTTAACCTCAAAAATGTCAAACTTTACGATAGAGCTGGCAGTTGCCAGATTGCAAAACTAGGGTTGCCCAATCCCGAAATATAAAAGGCAACCCTCGTACAAGGTTGAATTAAAATCCACCTGTTTTGCGCAAAGTCAAGAGTAGCACCGCTAAAAACACTGACTATTCCTAAGCTTCAGTGATCTGAAGCATTAATCCTAGCAGATTTAGTTTCAAGTTTTGCTGAATCTACAGAACTTTAATGCAGATTTCATTGCTGGTCCGATTAAGTGGTGGTTCTCTCCTGGTTGCGAGCAACTCCTGCCAATTTTACTGTACTCGTCTCTAACCGTGCTTCGCAAATTCAAACGCTTACTGATGGCATGACTTGTGCATTTTGTGCCTACGCATATGAATTCTGCGGATTTGATTTCTCGTGGCTGCACGCACACCAACAGAATTACTAAATTCCAAGCTTTGGTATAATGGACCTTCATTTTTACAGGCCGACCCTTCACAATGGCCGAAGAATACATAATTCTTGCTGGATCTTCCGTAAAAGCGACTGCACGCGTTGGTCACAACATGCAGTCGCAAATTTCAAAATTCTTTCGGCAAGCTTCAACGCGTGTTCGCACACGTTCAAAAATTTTCACTGCTTAAAATGAAGAAGGCATCACAAATATCCGGACCGATCACTGTTGACGACATACAAGCTGGTACACTGCTACTAGTTAGGCACATTCAGCAAGTACACTTTGGGTCGGACTACAAGGCGCTTAAGGAAAACAAACAATTACCCCTGTCAAATTAGCTAACATCACTCAACCCATTTATCGATGCTTTTGGTTCACTCAGCGTAGGAGGACGTCTTCACAATTTGCAGTTAGCCTTTGAGGCAAAGCATCCACTCTTGCTACCAAGAATTCATCCAGTTACAAACTCACTCATTGATTTCCTTCATCGCAAGTTGCTACATGCTTGGCCTCAGAGTTTATTAGCACCAATTCGGCAACAGTTTTGGCCAATTGGAGGACGCAAAACTGTCGCTAAAGTTTTAAATAAGTGCATCAGATGCTACCGACTCAAACCGAAACTAGTTCAAAATATCATTGGAAATTTACCATCAGATCGCGTACAACCACCTCGAGCATTTTATGTAACAGGCAATGATTACTGCGGACCATTTCAATACAACTTTGAAGTAAGAACCAGGCCACAGGCCAAATGCTACATCTATATTTTTGTATGCTTTGCTACAAAGGCTGTTCATTTGGAAGTCGTTTGTGACTTGAGAACATTAATTTTGTAGGCGCAAAAAACGAACTGATTGAACTAAACCAGCTGCTTCTAAGTCAAAATCACAAACAAGCAATACATAAAAGCGGTCTTGAAAATCAAATTGATATAGATTGGAAATTCATTCCACTTGCGAAAACTTGGCAATTTATAATTCACGTCCATTTTGCCCCATTTCAGAGAATCCGGATGATCTTGACGTACTTACACCAGCTCATTTCTTAATAGGGGAGCCGTACGTAGTTATAAGCGAGCCCAACCTCTCAGTTATTGACATCAACCGATTACGCCGATGACAACGCATTCCACAGATTACACAAACATTTTGGAATAGGTGGAGTTCTAACCCTACTTTAAAAATTCGATATAATTAGAAAAAGGTGATGCAAACTAGTAGAACCTCAAACAATTATTATTACCAGAAGATTACAAAAGCTAATTAATAAAATTAAAAAACTAAATTAACATTAAAATTAATACAATTATTAAAGTAAAAATTAAAATTAGAATATAATTCTCATTTCATTACTTCTACGAGTAATAGGAGATTTCAAAGTGTGTGAAGAGGCTATGTTAGAAAATAAATGATAATTAGAGTGATAAACCAAACATATAACATAAAAGGGACCATGCAGTGAGAAAGATTATCCTGCAGTATTTAGTGTAATGGGCAAATAATATCTTGTTGAACACGAAGGCACTTTTAAATTTATTTTCTCGAAAAGACAAGGCGAATTGACATTTCAATTTATCAAGTTATAAAAAAAAAGTATACCTGTTAGGAAGGAAGATTAATCAATTTAAGGCGGCAATGGTATGAAAGAAGGCGAATTGCAAATTCGAGTTTTATCCATGCAACGCAAAAAGCAAAAATTGCTTTTGGACAGATTCAATACGGTCAGAATATGTTGTGAGTTGGGGGTTCCAAACACATGAAGCATATTCTAAAATCGGACGAACCAAAGAAGTGAAAAGCTATAATTCGTACTTAATTAAAGTTGAATTGAATATTAAACGTGATTCTATTGATGAAAATATGCATCTGTCTTATTTATTACCTATTGAACCGACTTTGCTCGTTTGCTCTGATGGTATTCCTGCATGCGTTTCAAAGTAATGTGCCAGCGCTTTACATCTTCCTCTTCGTAAGTTGTTTAATTTATCAGTTACAACCTTTTACTTCCCTATGGCATAGAAAGAATGTTACATTTTGCCTATCCATAAAAAAAGTGGTAAAAGGTATATCTAAAACTACCAAGGTATTGCTAAGCTATGCGCAATACCAAAGTTGCTGGAACATATAATTACTGGTCAACTTCAGCAATCCGAATTTATGTATCTCTCAACATGGTTACAAATCTTCTGGAGTGCACTTCACACGTTTTCAGTAGATTCGCTTATTATCGACAGATAGATTTACACTGATTTTTGTAAAGCAATGCCTCGATACTGGGTCACCTTGAGGTTTAACAATGACCATACCAAGGTGTATACACTGCGTGTCTATTGGGTAGTTTGCAGCCAGGCGATAATACCGGCTGTATTATAACGGTGCTACCTCAATACCGGTTCATCTCGAGGTATAACTATGACCTTACCTTGGTATGTGGCACTGCCAAGGCAGACCAACGCTTTTCCCTCTCAGTTTGGTGACCCGCTCGTCTGCCACGGCATATGATGGTCTAATAATGATATGATAATGAAACAAAAAAAACACACATGGTCACGCAGTCCTTAACTGTAAACCCACAACCATGCTCAAGCTAGGTTCTTGTGGAAATAGTAGCACTAGGTTACTAACCTCATGGGAACAGTGGAAGCCGGGAGCAACACTGGTGGAAGGAGTGACACCTGTGTTGGGAGTAACGCTGATTCCACCCTTTAGCTGAGATTGCAAAGAGTATCTATAAGGATAGGCAATCGGCTCCCATACTAACGGAGGTACTCCCAACAAGATCCTAAAAAAACATTAAAGCATTACCCCGACTGGAAAGTGTACACCGAAGAATTTCAATCAGCTGCTGTCACGATAAAGACGCCTAATATACTATCACTAACAGCGGTCTACAGTCCACCAAGATATCAGATGAAATGCAACCAGTATAAAGTGCTCAACGAAATGCATACCAACCGGTTTATAATGGGTGGAGAATTCAACGCCAAACACATCAATTCAAGATGTTCAAGACTCAAGAATTAATACAAGCTATTTCTGAATCAGGTTGTTCATACCTTTCTTCCGGAAAGCAGACCTATTGGCCAACCGACGAAACCAAAACTCCAGATCTAGTTGACTTCTTTATTGCTAAACATGTTTCCATAAACAAAACGCTGATCGAAGGAGGCTTGGAACTCAATTCCGACCATTCACCCATTTAGCTTACAATATTTGAATCGCCCACTGAAAAGCAATCCGCTCCATTTCTCTGCAACAAATTGACGAATTGGCACAAATTCCGTTACATCACTGATGACAACTAGGACCTTACTAAACAAATAACAACTGAAGAATAACTGGAAAACGAGTTGACGCATTTTACCCAGTCGTTACAACAAGCCGCCTGGCGCAGCACCCCCTACCCGAAAAATCACTAAAATCATAAGGGGCAAAATTACCCAATCGAATTTATATACCTCATATCCGTAAAAAACAATCTTCGAGAAAAATGGCAATACTCCAGGATTCCATTAATAAAGTCTGAAATAAACTACTTGACCAATAGGATAAACTCAGAGACTCGAAAATTCAAGAACGATATATGCAATTCATATATAAATAGGCTTTCCTATGACCGCAATACGAATTACTATTTATGGAAATGCACGATAAACCGATAGTTCAACGAGAACCAATAAAGAAACTCGATGGAAATTGGGCCAGAAGTGACAAGGGAAAAGCTGAAGTGCTTGCTGGTTACTTCTCTGATGTATTTGATCAAGACAATGCGACTAATGCGATAAGTTCAGATTTACCACCAACAACTGAGTTTAAGATAATAGAAGTCATCAACAAAAACCTGAAACCGTGAAAAGCACCAGGATTCCACCTGATAACAACAGAATCACTCCGCCAGTTGTCGTTAGTAAGCATAACGAAACTAACTCAACTAATTATTGCTGTACTAAAACTGAAACACATACCGTCGATCTGGAAGGTTTCAGATGTTATCATTAACATAAAACTGGGCAAACCTGCTAACGAGATCACCTCATATCGACCGATATCACTACTCCCGCTACTGTCCAAAATCTTCGAAAAAATCCTTATTAAGCAAGTATCAAAAATAATAGAAAATAAAGCTATTGTGCCTCACCATCAATTTTGTTTTCGAACAAAACACTCAAAAATCGAAAAATGTCTGTTCAGTGGTCTTTCTAGACGTATCGCAAGCTTTCGACAAAGTTTGGCACGACGGCCTGCTGTTTAAAATAAAAACTATATGCCATCTTAATAGTATAGCATTATTCAATCCTACCTCAAAGAAAGACACTTTCGACTATTACTCTAACCTTAGACTCATCCGAGCCGGAATACCACAGGGTAGTATCATAGGCCCGTTGTTGTACCTGATATACACCCTCGATATCCCTTCAGTGGATGATGTTAAAATTGCTACATTCGCTGATAATACGGCCCTTCTGGCTGTGAGAAAAACAGAAAAAGAATCCACAATATTCCTGCAAAAGGCAATTATCAATATAGAGGCGCTATGGGCCGCGAAATGAAAGATAAAGCTGAACCAAACAGATACCACACGCTAACACCACCAAATACTTGGGCATGACACTGGATGCCAAAGGAGCATGTCCTAAAAAAAAAATACGAGCTTAACCTTAAGACTATGAAATGGCTCCTAGGTCGGCGATCTAGGCTACAATATCAAACAAGCTTATGGACTACTAACAAATTCTTAAACCTGTCTGGACATATGGGCCCAACTCTGGGGCTGTACGTCCAGCAGCAATGTCCAATTGATCCAATTATTTCAAAATAATGTTCTACGAAACATTGTAGGTGTCCCATGGTATATACGAATCAGCGCTTTACACCGAGATCTTGGAATCAACATAGTAGCAGAAAAGATAAAAATAGCGGCAAAGGTTCATAACTCTCGTCTAAGAGCGCATGTAAATCTAGAAGCATCGAAGCTAAACCTCACAGATGGGCTTTAACGTCGCTTAAAGCGCACTAAGGCTTGCGACACAGTTACCTCACAGTTATTTAGTTTTAAATTTAATTTAATAATAATAATTTAAATTTAAATTAAATTATAAAATTTTTTATAATCAATTTGTCCATAAAAAATTTTTTTGGTAGATCAAGTCAATTAGGTGAAATGTGTAATGGTTTTTTTTTTTTATTTTCGCAGACGTTGTGGTAGCGCACTACCAAACAAGAGGACTTATGAAACCAGACCTAGTGTCTGTTCCACTGCTATGGCCGATATTGGTCAACAGCTGCTTTATCAACTTAACAAAGACTATTATTAGTAGAAGATTACAAAAATTAATTAATAAAATTAAAAACTAAATTAAAATTAATACTATGTATATTTGTATCAATAATTATATTACATATATGTTATAATTAAAATAATATATATTAATATATGTAACAATTAAAATAAGAATCGAATTCTATCTAATTCCATTAAATCTACGAGAAAGAAAAGATTTTGAAGAGAAAGAAGAGGCTATGTTAGAAAATGAATGATAGTTAGAGTTATAAGCTAAACAAATAACATAAAAGGGAACATGCAGTAAAAAAGATGATCGTGCGGTGTTTAGTCCAATGGGCTAATATTATCTTATTGAACGCGAAGGCACGTTAAAATTTACTTTCCCGAAGAGATAAGGCCAATTGACATTTGCGTTTATTAGATTATGAAAAAGTATACCTGTTAGGAAGGAAGATTAATCAATTTAAGGCGGCAATGATAAGAAGGAAGGCGAATTGCAAATTCGAGTTAAATCCACGCAACGCAAAAAGCAATAATTGTTTTTGGACAGATTGAATTCGGTCAGAATATGTTGTGAGTTTGGGATTCCAAACACATGAAGCATATTCTAAAGTCGGACGAACCAAAGAAATGAAAAGCTGCTTGGTAGTATACGGATCATTAAATTCTTTAGACCATCTCTTAATAAAGCCAAGAACACCTCTAGCTTAATTAGTACTCATAAGAATGTGAGAACTAAAGTTAAGTTTCGGGATCATCAAAACACCTAAGTCGTTAAATTCATAAACAAGTGTTAAAGTACAACCATTTAAGGAGTAGGAATACAACCTAGGTTTGCTACGAGTGAAAGACGTAACTTTACACTTTTCACAATTAAGGAAAAGAAAATTATGCTTACACCACATTGAAAGTTGATCGAGGTCTTCTTGCGGAGAATTCTGATGATGAAGAGAATCCAAACTTTACATCATCAGCAAACATAAGCACAAGAGAATGCTTAATAACCGATGGCAGGTCATTTATGAAAATGTTTAAAAGCAAAGGACCGAAGTGGCTGCCCTGTGGGACACCAGAAAAGCCATTAATATTTTTAGGAACACAGCCATTAAATAAAACTTTTTGGGACCTTCGTGTACGATGCGACGAACCGCTAGATATTGTTAAATCGTTACCGGAGTTCGACGGAAAGCATGGCGAGTATGTGTCTTGGCGACAGGCAGCTACGGCTGCTTATAAGCTTTTTGAGCCGTACAACGGTAGTTCAAGACACTATCAGGCCATAATTCATAACAAAATTCGGGGTGCAGCCAACGCTAACCTCGCTTCCCATAGCACTGTACTGAATTTTAAGGCCATCGTGGCAAGGCTAGATTCTACATACGCCGACAAAACTCCAGTGCGCAATATCCATCAAGAGTTGGACACTCTTAGATAGGGCGATCTAACGTTGATGCAATACTTTAACGAGATCGAAAAAAGGCTCATGTTTATAACAAACAAGAAGCAGTGCTTTATGAAAAGTTTAGGGATGACGCTTTACATACCTTTATTTCGAGTTTTAGGAAATACCTCAGAACGGCAGAGTTTTCAGCACAGCCAAAAGATTTGCCGACCGCTCTGGCATTAGCTCAACAAGCAGAAGCCAGGTGATAGGTACAGGTTTGCGGCAAATTATGCGAAAAACATGGAGAGCAGGCCTAAGAAGCAGAGCGGGTATAGGCCACAGGTAGGTAGGCAGGGAGATAATAATAATGGCGCAGCGAACACAGCCCAAGAAAAAAATCCCTATTTTGCACGAGCAAAAAAGCATAACGGCCAAAATCATACTCCGATAGCGCAACCATAGCAGGGCCATGGTCTTGAACCAATGAAGGTCGACCCCACCTTATCAAAATTTCGGCAGCCGACAAACTTCCGTAAAGGGCAAGGCGGCTAAAATGATCAGCCACAGGGTGTAAAACGGGGTAATATCTCAGAGCGTGTGTCGGATCAGAGACGACAAGGAATTAATAATATCACGCAGCAAAACACTGACACAAGTTATGATAACACTGCTTACGCAGTCGTCAACCAAATTGAAGACGAAGCGTCAGGGTACGAGGACAACCAGTGTAATTAGGGGTCATTCCCGGCTTCCGTTCGGTCACGAATATTCTGAAGGGTGAAAACGGTTCCATTATCAAACAAAGGTCCCGAAAAGTGATCATAGAATTCAATAACGCAGAACGAAACGCATTCGAGAGGCTAAGGAACATTTTGGCGTCAGAAGACGTCACACTCATGTACCCAGATTTTAAGAAACCGTTTGACCTTACAACGGACGACTTCGCAAGTGGGATTAGTGCAGTCCTTTCTCAGGGTGGTAGGCCTATTACAATGATCACGAGGACTTTAAAAGAAAGCGAGACACACTACGCAATGAACGAAAGAGAGTTGCTGGCTATTGTGTGGGCAACTATCGCAAGAATCCACAACCCGTGCGCACGAAATGCCGATGGATCAAATTACCCGCGCAACATTCTGAGAACGAGCGGTTGGGATTAACAACCAGACGTTTGCTTATTTTGCAAACGCTGTGCTATCCGTGGCATTATGATGAATCGTCTTATTGACCACGGACTCATGGCATGATCCAAGTAAATTGCATTGTATCTGTAGTTTTAGTTCCTTTCATTCTTTTAAGTTAAGTTTAGTTGAAGTTTTGTATTCAACGTCGAAGCACTAATCTGTCAAAATACAGTTCCGGCATTTGCCGCTTGTAAACTCATCATTGCTTTATTTACTACTGAGCCACAAAGCCAGTTACTGGAAATCATCTGTTTCTCAACATAATCTTCATTTGTTTTATTACTGAGCCAAAAGGTCAGTTATTAGAAATCATCTGCAACTACTTTGTTATTAAGCCACGAAGCCAATCATTGGAGACCAGCTGCTTCCTGATCGCATTCTCCACGAGGCCTGCGTTTGCATCTTGCGATACCGGGATCTTCAAGTGTCCAAGTTACTACATTATCAAATCAAGAAGAATTCACCTCCATAACAAACATGTAAGTGACTGTGAGATAAAAAATAAAAAAAAAGAAAAGAAAATAAAAAAAGTATTTCAGACGTAGTGTGAGTTTTCAACTGAGTCGGTCGATACGAGGTGCCCTCCGCGTTTTTCGTAAATTTTAGAGATTTGATAGAGTTTTAATTGCCGAAATCGAGTGCATACCACGATACCTATGCGCGCGGTGCGATAAAGTGCGAAGGCTCACATACCTACCGCAGTACACAAAAAGCATTTTAATTATTTTGGTATTTCTGGTCGCGTTATCGTAAATTGAAATATATTGGGATTGTTGTTGTTTACCAACGGCTCCTAAAGCTCAGCTGGCATATCAGTGAAAACAAAACAAAACATAGTTATCCCTGTCTCACATCATCATCCATCACAAGGGATCACCAACGTAACGAGTACTTGCCAACACACCTGGTAGCACTCGCTGGGATAAGTGCTAAGAGCGCTAAATAATAATAAATATAAATATGCCAAACGTTGCTCGTTCACCCCCGAAGAAGACGCAGAACATGGATACCCAGACGGCGAAAAGGAGGTTAAGTGCACTTTCACCGGAGGAACCGGAGGCGGACGCCATGGGCGAAGTGGGAAAACTTTCAGTAAATGAGTTGATGAGGTTGATGCAGAGTACTATGGCGACGACGATGGATGACAAAATAAAGAATTTGGCCACGAAGGATGATATAGAGCAGATAACGACACGTATGGAGCAACTAAACAACAATATGGCGGAATTAATAATGATGATAGAAATTCAACAGAAAAGGAAAAGCCTAATATTTAAAGGACTAGAAGCGGCTAATTCTCCAGCTATAGCAGTACGGAGCCTGTGTAAAAACAAATTGAAAATAGAGAAGCGCACATCGAACTTGAATCGGCTCGCAGGCTCTACGGGGATCAGCGAAAGATGACACTTGCAGTAGGTCTAAAAGACGACAATATGGTCTATTCGATACTAAAAAGCACGAGATACCTTGCGGGAACGGATATCGCGGTTGAAAGGAACCTATGGGCAAAAGGCAAATAAGAAAAAAAAAGCGATGCTCCAACTAAAAAAAGACATAATGGACCGCAGTAAAGCTCACAAAATCTTGGTCCGAGATGACAGGATAAAACTGGCGGACAAATGGCTGCACAGGAATCAACAGGACGTTCTTGTTGGCGACCAGGCAGAAGCAAGAGAGACGTTAGCGCTTATATACGGCAACGACATGGCCAGCAAACTCGATGTATCCCTAGATACACTAATAGCAAAAATTAGCCCAAAAAACTTATAAAAAAAAAACACATTACAGAAACAACAGTATTAATAGTTTTCCAAGCAACGCAAATTTTAATATGAGTAATATTAATAACTCTATCGTAGATAATCATACAGTAATAATCGATAACAATAACTTTAAGTTATCATTATTAGCATATAATATAGCTGGCCTGGCAAATAAAAAATTGTTCAGCAAACAGGAACAGGATTTGGGAAAATTACTTCGTATACCTCGATGAAACATACCAAGGGACGATTAAGTCAGAAATCTACTCTGACCACATGCCACTTGTCGTCACGGCTAACTTCAAGATGGCAGTACATTCACCGAACGGCGATAGGCAGCTTCTCGCCAAGCTAAGATTGGACGTCAGACAAGCCCCGAGGTATAAGAAGAAGATGGATGAGTTCCTAGATAGAAACAGTGTAGAGAGCCACGAACTGATGGAAAACAACCCTGGTTTGATGCAAATATGCGTCAGAGGTCCTATGATGCATTAAAGAAATTGAGACAGGATGACAAGGTAGAAAATAGGCAAACCTACCAAGTAATGAACCGGCAGTTTAAAAGCCTATGTCAGCAAAAACAATTACGATACTATAGAAGAATGGAACACGAGATAGGTACCATCAAGGACAGCAAGACGTTTTGGGCAATGGCTACAAAATTAAGAGGGCAGACAATTAATAAAATAATAAAAGCCGACTCGCAAGCATTGACAGGGCATTTTAAGAGCCTGCTACTAGAAAACCACCTAGCAACCAGAACATGTTATGCACTGCCGAAGATGGATGACGCCAAGCTTGACGCGCCTATATCACTGGTGGAAGTACAGGCCGCGATTAAACAAAGTAAGTCGAACAAAGCGCCGGGTGCGGACCGAATACCTGCTGAGTGCTATGAGCATGCAACCCCCTAGTTCGTAAGACTGCTAACACGCGTCTATAACTACATATATGAAAAAGGGCAGGCGCCGACGAGCATCCTAGAAAACATCCCAACGTGGCAGGTAACTACAGAGGGATATCTTTCTTAAACAGCGGCAAGAAAATCTTTACCACGCTAATACTGGAAAGACTTACAACATGGGTAATTAAGAATAACCGACTAACTGAATTCCAAGCAGATTTCAGGAAGCACTAACAGTGGACAGCATTTTCACCTTGTCAGCAGTGGTGAGAGAACATCAAGAGAAAAAACAAAAACTATTTCTATTCTTCATAGACTTTAAGGCAGCGTTTGACACGATAGACCTCAGGAGCCTAATACTAAAGCTGAGTAATAATGGCCTGTCATCCAAAACTATAAAGATCATTGAAAACCTTTACAGCTGAAACAAAACAGCAGTTTGGGATTGTGCAAACCTATCCGACTGGTTCTAGACGAATATGGGCGTAAAACAAGGCTGTAGATTGAGCCCACTATTGTTCTTGTTGTTTGTTAACGACATTGTGGAGTCATATTCGCCGACCAAAGGATAAAAGTACTTATGTACGCAGATGATATGGTGATCCTAGCTGACAGCCCGAAAATGATACAAGATATGAAAGATAATATGTACGCGTACTGCGAAATCTGGAATCTAAAAATAAATGCAGATTAATCAAAAATAATAATAATGAAAAATAGAAGAAGAAGACAAATGGAACCTGAACAATGAGCCTATCGAAGTGATCAAAGAGTTTAAATACCTAGGAGTCACCCTCACAGCGGATATGAATTTCAAAAAGCATGTAGCACTGAAGCTAAAGGACGCGAAAAAAGCCATATATAGTACATGGAGAACATTCTTAGGTAAGAAAAATGTTGATAGCTCAAAGTATAAGTTCTTTGAGACAACAGCAAGGCAAAATCTCGCTTCAATGTATACTTACGCTCTTTCAATGCACTTTGGATATATAAGATACACCATGAAACTAAAGGAGGACAGACTACCTAGAACTGTCACGAGCTATCTGATATAAACAAGGTCACAATTCTTCGAGAAATGGGAGAGTTTAGAAGATAAACATAACGTAGCGTGGATTCCAAAGGACACCGGCACGTGGAGAAAAATGCATGAAGAAGTACTGCTGAAGGGAGAACAAGATAGAAAAGTCAAGCATATAATACAAGCGAGAAATAGTACCACCAGGAATTATTACCGAGAATTTAGCTACCAGCTAGAGGATAACAGCTATACTAACAATCTGGGCATACAAGATATCGCGAATATCTTTAAAGCAAGAGTGGAACTGTTGGACCTTATATATACGCCATATAAAAGAAGAACTTGTGAGAATTGCACTATTTGCAATATGGGCGTCAGGGAAGATTCTTTCCACTTCCTAGCAGAATGTCCGACCTTAAGCGAATATAAGCGGCTGTACTGGCAAAAGCCGTATACGACGATGGAGAAATTGGCGACATCTAGCGAGTTACATCAGGGATGGAATGAATTACAAAAAGAGAATAATAAGCGGAGATTTTTAACTCCTGGTAATGCAAAAGGGCTAGGACAGTAAAGAATATTTATAAGACAATAGATTAAGAATATACAAATGTTGAGGTAAGACCGTCTCTACCACCGGACGAAGTAGTATCCTATGAGGAACAGGGCAGCTACGTGTAGTAGGTGGGGCAGGGCGGTGGCGGACGTCAGACAGACATGCCACTTGTATTATAAGCTCATAGTTCTAAAGAATGAAATTTTATGAAAGAAAAATGAACAAAAAACAAAAGACAACAGTTTAAAATGGTTAGACAAGGTGACCTTGATCTAATGGAATACTATGACGAAGTAGAAAAGAGACTCACGCTCGTCACTAATATGATGGTTATGACACTTAACGAACAGGCAGCGTATATTCTAATGCGGAAATTAGGAACGATGCCCTACACACCTTCATGGCTGGCCTCAAGAGGTCATTGAAATCATTAGTTCTCCCAGCACAGCCCAGAGATTTGTCGTCCGCTTTAGCGTTAGCTCGCGAGGCTAAAAACAGCATTGAGCTTTTCGCCGCATCGTACGCTAGGGTGATAAAAGATAGAAATCATTCAGGCGAAGGTAACAGACAGGGTAACCGTGCCCAGACTAGAGAGGGAAAAAGTCAAAAAAAGAATCCATATTTTGCAGGGAAACAGAATCAAAACAAAACGCAACAGCGTGAACCTGAACCAAAGCCAACTGATAAGCAGGCCCCATTACAGAACCAAGTGAAGCCCATGGAAGTCGATCCGTCGATGTCTAGGTTTATGTAATAAACTAATTGGGAAAAGCCGCAAAATAACGCCATACAAGGCGAAGCTCAGAAGAGACCAAACACATCAGAGCGTGTATCAGGGCAGAGACGCCAATGAGTCAATAATATTTCCCAAAAAGCCTCTAACCAGGAGGAACAATAATATGCAAACTCGGCCGAAGCTGACATCAATGATGAAAGTGACTCGACCGGTGACAAAGACCAATTGAATTTTTTAGGGAGCGCTTCCAATTGCCGTTCGTCGAGCGACACTTGGCGGGCAGAACATAAAAAATTTTATTTACACTGGTGCGACAAAAAATTACGTTAAGCCCCTAAAGTAGCTAAAAAATGTATCACCTGCCGACACCCCATCTTTATATATATATTTCTACTGTCCGTGTGTATGTCGTTAAACTCCTCTTAAACGACTGGACCGATTATGATGAAATTTTTTGTGTGTATGTATTCAGGGAGATTCGAGGATGGTTTAGATTCACAATTTGGTCCACTGGATAATGTTTTTTTAATTAATTTTTTATTTATAAGAAGTTGTTGATTTTGGAATGTTTCACATTGGATCCGGCAGACTGCGCTACCATCGCAGTATCGAATATTCAATATTATTCTATTTTAATTTTCATTTATCCCGACAGTTGGTGCTGCGATCAAATTAAAATAAATATTTCGTATTTTTGCGTTATTATTGTGTGATTTTAAGTAGTGTGATTATTATTATATTATTACTAGCGGACCCGACAGACGTTGTCCTGTACACACGTCTCCAATTCGAAAATTTCAAACTTTTTTTAATAAGCTGGAGAAATCTGGACCGTTTTGATGAAAATTACTATTAAAAAGTTATTATAATATCTTACCTCATTACAGGTACATTTATCACAATTCGACCAATCGATAGCGTGTGAGTATGTGTATACTGTATGAGTGAAATGAAATCTAGAAGCTGTGTTGAATAAAAATGTTGAGTGGATTTAATTAAAGGTGAAAAAACATACACTCAAACTATTTCATAACATATATCTTTTTTATTTACAAAAACTTAGTTTATCGTAATGCCATTGGATGTACAATATTTTTGGTTAATCCTTGAGGCGTATAAACAAATAAATTCGATGGTTTTCCAACTCTGGAACACGCAACATATAATTGACCGTGAGAGAAACACGGGTTTTCTAAATCTAAGCCACAAATTGTCATTGTTTGGCCTTGTGACTTATTTATAGTCATAGCATATGCCAAGCGGATTGGAAATTGTAAACGTTTGAATGGTATAGGTGAATCTGAAGGAATCATTGGGATCCGTGGTAGAAGTACAACTTCACCTTGAAATTTCCCACTCAAAATAGTGGCTTCAAGAATGTTGCCCATGATTTTTTTTATTACTAATCTCGTGCCATTACATAATTTCGGGGCATTTAAATTTCGAAGCAAAATTATAGGTGAACCAATTTTCAGTCGTAAATTATGTGGTGGCATTCCTGGTAAATCTAGTTTACTGTAAATTCCAATCATGGATCCAGTAAAATCAAAAGTGCTCAATGGAAAAGTCGCTCCGTTTTCAATTTTAGACACTCTCGACACCTTTGATACTATCATAGGCCTCGATCTGCTAACGCGTGCAGGTGTTACCTTGAATCTAAGCGATAATAACATCACTTACGGCAACAAGTCAGAATCATTGAGGCACCACTACTGCGACAACGTGAACTTCACACGTGTCCCTGATATCATAAGGGGCGAATTTAAAAAAATGATACTGAAGAGGATAAAGGCATTTTCGACCTCTAACGAGGCACTACTCTTTAAAACTTCAATCATTGCCACAATTCGTAATGAGGATAATGACCCAGTATATTCAAAGCTGTATCCGTACCCTACGGGTGTAGCAGATTTCGTTAATAGCGAAATTTCACAGTTGCTTAAAGATAGCATCATAAGACCATCAAGATCTGCATATAAAAGCCCGGTATGGGTTGTTGATAAGAAAGACCTAGACGCCAACGGCAATAAGAGCAAACGTCTTGTCATTGACTTTAGGAAGTTAAACGAACGGACTATTGCCGACCGTTACCCGATGCCAAGTATTAAAATGATTCTAGCGAATCTAGGAAAGGCAAAATTTTTCACTACGCTAGATTTGAAATGCGATTATCACCAGATTTATTTGGCGGAAAAAGATCGTGAGAAAACCTCATTCTCAGTAAACGGCGGAAAATATGAATTCTGTCGGTTGCCGTTCGGCTGGCCAGTTACTACAGAGTATTCGTCAAAGACTTCGCGTCCATAGCGAGGCCCTTGACGAGTATACTAAAGGGCGAAAACGGAACAGTTAGTAAACATATGTTTAGGAAAATACCAGTAGAATTTGACGATACGCAACGCGAAGCCTTCAATCGGTTAAGAAACATACTGGCATCAGAGGATGTCATGCTTATGTACCCGGAAAGAGAACTTCGTGGCAGACGCCCTATCCCGGCAGAATATCAATGCTTTACAAGATGAGCCGCAGTTAGATGCAGCCACCATTCATAGTGAGCTTTCCCTGACATACACGATCGAAACAACTGACAAGCCTTTAAACTGTTTTAAGAATCAAATGATCCTAGAAGAGGCACGCTATAAGTTGCAGCGAAGACTGATTATGTTTGGTAATAGGACTCGCCACATAAAACACTTCGTAAACAGGAACGATCTCATAGAAACACTAAAACTTGTAGTTAATCCTGGTATTGTAAACGCATTCCATTGTAACCTACCGACATTAGCCGCTTTTCAACACGAGTTAGTATCACTGTTCCCAACGACTAAATTCTGGCATTGCAAAAACATGGTGGTAGACATCACCATCAAAGACGAACAGGTGGAAATAATCCATACCGAACACAATCGTGCACACAGAGCAGCACAGAAAAATGAGAAGCAAATCCATCGTGATTATTATTTTCCAAAAATGACTAAGCTAACAAACGAGGACATATTGAATTTCAAAGTGTGTACGACGGTGAAATATGACCGTCACCCAAAAAGGCAAGAACTCGGGGAGAAACCAATACCTTCATATGCTGGCGAAATGTTACACATCGACCTTTTCTCCACAGACCAAAAGTTGTTCCTGACCTGCATCGACAAATTTTCAAAATTTTCCGTTGTACAGCCAATTGCATCCCGCGCGATAACAGATGTAACAATCCCTATCTTACAAGTGGTTAACAACTTTCCGAAAACCAAAACCATTTACTGCGATAATGAAGCGTCGTTCAACATAGATATCGTTAACGCCAACAAAAGGTTGGGAAATAAGTTATCGCCGTTATGTTCTAAGGGGAACATACAAGCAGACCTAGGAACGTCTGTTCTTATTAAGGGGAGGGTGGTCCATAAGGACAATCTGAGGTAATCATACCCACTACACCTAATCATACATTCCTGCAGGTTTTCCGGAATAATCTTCATACTGCTATCCGCAACGAATGCGTGAATCACCAACTTCTCTCATGCGAACTACATTCCCGTATTGGATGGGAATGTTTTATATGGGAACAACGCAGTTATGTGAGGCATTCAACTAATTTGATCGATTACACGAGCATCATAGACGATACCGTTAAAATGTCTGAATTTTTTCCCAACTCGCATATGCGAAAACTTTTAGAGGTAGATATACAACATGTCCAAAATTTATTATCCGCGTTAATGATACATCATAGAAAAGCCAGAAGCTTAGATTTTTTAGGAACGGCATTAAAAAATTGCGGCAGGTACTCCTGACGGGTCTGACCTTGAAAGAATCAGAATAACGGAAGCCCATCTTGTAGAGTCAAACAATTGACAGGTAGTAATTAACACAGAAACGCAGAAACAGATCAATCTACTCACCGATACAATAAATAAAATACTTAAAGAAAAAAAGGGTGAGTTAGTAGATACCGCGCATCTGCATGAAACGCTATTAGCGAGAAACAGAATGTTAATTACAGAAATACAAAACCTAATGCTCACTATTACGCTTGCCAAAGCCAATTTAATAAATCCAGTAATTTTTGATCACGATGTATTTTACCGAACAGCTCACAGAAGTCCCTGTAGTTAATTTAATGGCAGTATCTAAAATTAGAATCTTTCAGTCTAATAGCGTTATTCATATTTTAATCGAGTATCCTAAGATTAAGGTTATTTGTAAGAAGGTCATAATATTTCCCGTGGCACACAACAACACCGTACTACAAATGCACTACAATGTAGTGGCAGAATGCAATGATGGAGTTCTAGCTCTCACAGAATGTGCTACAACCAACTATGCGACGTTCTGCAAACAGGCAACACATGAAACCTGCGCGAGCGGAATACACGCAGGTGGCTCAGCTGTATGTCATACGCAACCCAGTCACCTGAACCCGATCACACTGGTGGATGAGGGAATAATCATCATCAACGAACAATTCGCAAGAGTCAGCATAGATGACGGGCCCGTGATAACAACAAAAGGGGCTCACCTTGTCACATTCGAACGCATAGCTATAATAAACGACACCACATATTTGAACCACAACAAAACTGTAAGCAAGGTCCCAGGCATTGCAACTTCTCCCCTGCTGAAAATCACAGGACACGACCATGTGCTAAGTTTACCAATGCTGCAACGAATGAATGAGCACAACCTGAATATCATCCAGGAACTCAAGAACGATGTCACATCTAGCGGGTCTCCCAAACTCTGGCTCACGATTGGAGTGGCAGTCAGCCTCAAATTTTGCGGCCTCGTCCTCGTATATCAATGCTGGAGCCGGAGAAGCTCGTCGATCAAGCTACAAGAGATCATTAGGCATCACCGAGGACGGCAATGATCTTAAAAGGGGAACAGTCAAGAAGCAACCCTCGCAAGAATCCACAACCTGTGCGCACGAAATACCGACGGATCGAATTACCCGCGCAACATTCTGAGAACGAGCGGTTGGGATTAACAGCCAGACGTTTGCTTATTTTGCAAACGCTGCGCTATCCGTGGGATTATGATGAGTCGGCTCGTTGACCACGGACTCATGGCATGATCCAAGTAAATATCTTTAGCTTTAGTTTCTTTCATTCTCTTAAGTTAAGTTCTCCACGAGGCCTGCGTTTGCATCTTGCGATACCGGGATCTCCAAGTGTCATTACCACATTATCAAATCAATAATTTGTATATTGATATGTTCTACAGACAAAAAACTGTTCCTAACTTGCATCGACATATTTTCAAAGTTCGTGGTGGTACAACCGCTGATGTCGCGAGCGATATTAGACATAAAAAGACCCTATAATATTGTTGGTTAACCAATTTCCAAAAGCAAAGACCATCTATTGCGATAACGAGGCAGCTTTTAACTCTGAGACAATTGCGATGTTGCTGAAAGACCAATTCGGCGTTGACATAGTCAATGCGCCCCCTTCATAGTACGTCTAACGGTCAATTTGAGCGTTTTCACGGCACACTATTGGAAATCGCCAGGTGTCTAAAAATTGAGAGAAAACTTAGCGACACAGTCGAGTTGATTTTGCTGGCCACAGTTGAGTACAACCGAACAATACATTCCGAGGCCGACAGGAAACCAAATGAAGTGGTTTGCACTTCACCACTGATGGCTCATGGAAGTAGCTAGCGTTAAGGTAGTTTTAGAAAACAATATTATTCACTTTTTGATTAAGTATCCTAGAATTAAGTTCAGTTGTAAGAAGATGACGGTCCTACCGGTATCACACTACGGCGTTGCACTACAACTCGACAGCGACAGCAAGGTCATGGCAGTAGTTGAGTGTACCACAGCCACCGCACACACCTTCTGCAGAGAGGCACTAAACGACACCTGTGCTAAGCAATTACATTCGGGAGGCACAGAGCTTTGCAAGTCCCGATCCGGTCATCTGACCGCCGTCGAAGAAATAGACGACGGCATACTTGTCATCAATGACAACATGGCCAGGGTCACAATAGATGACGAAGCTCCAGCAACGATAAGTGGCACCTTCTACGTCACGTTCGAGCAAACGGCATTCGTAAACAATTCAAAGTTTGATAATAGCATACAAAGAAGAGTGCCAGGGGTCGCAACCTCGCCACTGCTCAACATTACTGAGCATAACACGACATAAAGCTTACCATTCTTGAAGCGATTGAGCAAATCCAACCGTACCTACATTAAGAAGTTGGAAAACCGTAGCCACCGAGGACCGTTGATAATCAGGTCATGTCGATAGCCGCCGCTCTATGGGGTGAGTTAACGCTGATAAGACGCCATCAGAAGAAGATGGAACTGGATAAACTCCGGAAGGAACTTGGCGTCTGCAGTTGCCGTAAACGTATTGCCTTTTTGATGACTGAGAGAATTTGCTATAGTTGAGCTTTTTGTTGGGACTGCAGTCTGTTTGGATAAAATTTAACGATCAAATGAAACAGCTCAAAGAGATTATCAGAAGACAAGAAGCTGCAATAAATCCACTGCAACTGCAGTCCTAATAAAAAGCTCAACTATAGCATATTCTCTCAGTCATCAAAAGTCATAATGACACAACTTCGCCAATTGAAAAGCTTGGACAACGATCACAATGCCACATCGTTTATAGCATCGGTGGATTCAACAATAGTGCTGTGCTCGGTAAACAACATTCACCTGATGAATCTAGCGATGGCCATAATAAACGATGAGAAAATACTCTGAGATACAGGAGTTTGCATTAAAGAGTTGGGCACGAACAGTACTCCAAACAAAAGCAAAGATAATAGACCACTGTTCAAGGACAACATTCATAACAAATGCAGAAATATTAAAGTAATTTAAGAAAACTATTTATCTATTTTGAAAAAGCACAATCGGAATTAAAAATAATCTATGTCCATGATGAATTAAAAACATATACAGTCGAAACTCGATAATCAGAAATAATGATTGCAGGTCCAATTCGGACTATCGAATCTTTTAGATTTCTGGATTGTTTTAGGAAATGTAATTTTATTAAAGAACACCACAAGTTTCAATGAACATATAACATTTAATTTTTAAGTTTTATAAAAATATAAAAATTTTTATTGTTTACTCTTTAACTGGCAATTAATCACAAAGAATGATAAAATTTAAACACTCGGTGTTTGACAACAACGTATGCTATCGCTTTGCTATTACATTTTCAAGAAAGCCACAATCCAACATCGTATTTTTTTGAAGTGAAACTTTTTTAGCGAGGTGTAAGTCCAAAAAAAGGTAACAGATATCAAAGGCTTGATGCTTCAGAGACGAAGTAAGAGAGACACATTTTATATGAATGTAGTTGTTGTTGTGCACATTGTGGCAGTACGCCAGTAAATTGAGTGACCACTAATATGTTTACTAGTAATGATTTCTATAATTTTTAATGCCGATGTTGCACTACGAATTACGCGTATTATGTTATCCTGTAAGGCTTCAATCGTGTTCGGCTTGTCCAAATAGACTAACGACTTTACATAACCCCACAAGAAATAATAAAAAGACGTTAAATCGCATGATCTTCGAGAGATAAGCTGCTCACCAGATTCATCCGACAAACGGTGCACATTTTTTACAGAGCTCGAATTTTGATAATAAAGTTCAATATTTTGCAATCGTTGCTCGTTTGTAAGTCTTTCCATGATTAAATGGCAGAGTATACTAAAAACTTTTCACTTTGACAGATGACGTTTGAACGTCATTCCTAACCAGTGCTGCCAACCTGAAAAACTTAACTCAATCAAATGGCCAAAGAACTGAAAATATCCCAGCGAAGCATTCGGCGCATACTTCAAAATGAGCTCAAGGTAAAGCCTTACAAGTTCCAAATGGCAGACGATCTTACACCAAAGCAAAAAGAGCATGACTCGAAGAGCAAAGAAGTGGTTACGCTTGCACGAATGTGGCGCATTGCCAAATATTGTATTCTCTGACGAGAAAAGTTTTTTAATAGAGCAGTTCATAAACTCTCAAAATGATCTTGTTTACTTAACTGAACGCACGTACGAAAATTTTAACCTACGAATGGTCAACCGAAGTATTTTTCCAACCCAAGTTATGGTGTGGGCAGCTGTGACCGTCGATGAACGCTCTCCAATCGTTTTCATCGAGCCTGGAGTCAAGGTCAATGCGACTTTTTATCGGGAAAATGTTTTGAAAGCTGCTTTAGAGCCGTGGGAACGCAAATATTTCAGTCGTACAGCATATGGACGTTCCAACAAGTCTCAGCACCGTCTAATAGAGCTCGTGTGAACAAGAATGGTTAAAAAATCATGTGCCAAACTTTATTTCGTCCACACAATGGCCAGATGCAAATCCGATGAACTTTTCCATATGGGCCATTATAGAGTGTAAGGTGAGGACTAGAAAATATGCCAGTATGGATACGCTGAAAAAAGCCATTGTACGGGAATGGGCTAAAATAACGCAAGACCACATTCGTGCAGCATGAAACTCATTCTTTGACCGTTTGAAGGCCATAGTCAAGGCAAAAGGTGGCCCCATCGAGCTGAGGTGATGGGATTCTAAAATTTTGATTATTCACGCATTTTTGTAGCTTGAATCAATAAAAGATAAGTTAACACAAAAAAGATATGGTCGTTTGAATTGGTAACACTTGGAGTGCATAACCTTGTACATTATACATATTAAACATGTATGGATGATATGAGTCTACGTCATTTACCAAAGAATTGAATTTTAGCGAAATGAACAGTAAAGCCTGTAACACTTTTACTTCGCATATCTGTGAAAATGGTATTATTTTAAGGTATTCCAAGTAAGCTCTTTGCTTTGCATTGCTGTTGCTGACGAGGATGGAAACATCTGAAAACAGAGAACATTTTTATATGAACGTGACCACAGATTTGAATTTTAGCGAAATGTACAGAAAAGCCTGTAACATTTTTAACTCACATATGGTATATGTGAAAATGGTATTATTTTAAGGTATTCTATCTATCGAGACTGTCCTATACACCATATTAGTTGAATTTCGTTCTCTCGCACAGAGTGACTAACTGACCTAACGATTCCTGGAATTACTTCAATTACATTTGACAGTTTGTTCTTTTTCACTAGCTTGGGATTTTCTAACATTGTTCAAAAGTGTTGGAAAATCCTTTTGAGTAATGACGAATCTTATGATCTTGAAGACGAAATTTATGCATATTGAGAAACGAATATAGAAAGGATAGACAAGCACCGGTTGCGGAATTATTTAACCTTGTATCTGAGTTAGGTAGTGAGTACCAATTCTCAATAGATGATATTAAAAATTGGAGCGATAATGATACTTTTGAAGACTTAAATGAACGTGAAATGCAAAGCAAGGATGCCTGTGCATAAAATTTCAATAAACAGCTCGGAAATTTTGAATGCTTTTAATAAAGTCATTATTTGGGCTGAAGAGAATTGTACAACTGATGACTTATTTGTGTTTCGTAAATGTAGAAAGCAAGCACTGCATATATAGCTAAGTGCAAAAAAACCAATTAACAAAATTTTTCAAAGTTCAGTTACTACGTCTCGGCTTGAATTCAGAAAAATTTCCTTGTGGAACCCCTGAATGCGTGGTTATTCTCTGATTTAGTGCTGTCATATCTTACATAAAAACTTGTGTTTAGTAGGTGTTAGCGCAGAAATAAAAACTGCGAACCTTGTAACGGAATTTTCAGCATGTAAGTTAACATGCAACGACAAAACACGCGCATAAGCATTGCATGAGCATGTTAATGCGCTTCCACGGAAAATATATCAAAGGTCTTAAAACGATACATCAACGTCTGAGGTGCAACGTCAGCATATTCGGCACAAGCTCATCAACAGGTAACAACCGCTGCCGCCGCAAACGACCACTGCTGCCGACCGCTGCTTCGGTGAGTAGGTTTCACGTTAGGTATTTTAATTCTGTAAAATTCGTTCTTAACTGGTGTTCAATAAAGTTGCTTTATAGAAAAGTGTGTTTTATTAATTCAAGTTACCAAAAGTATAATTACAAAAATACAATAATCACTTTGAATAATTAAAAAGTATAACTACCAAAAGACAGTTGGTACTTTTAATAATTGGAGCCAAGCGATTCGAACTCGACGATAAATAACTTAATGTAAAAATATTTTTTACTCCGTTCTTACGGTTATTAACAAGAAAGTTGCAAAAGCGCAAAACATAATCTATGTATTACTAAAAATAAACAAATTTAAAGCGCAAAGTGAAAAACGCTTGTATGATTTAAAATATCCAAGACGCGAAAACACAAAAGCCAAATAGTCATATTGACTATATATATATATATATATATAAACAATCAAGCCGCGCAAGCGAAAAACCAAAATAATCTTTATAGGATTAAAACAACCAAGCCCTGCATACGCAAAAGTAAAGCAACCTGCATCATCTGTGTTATAACTAAGTCATACCAACCGACAAAAAGTACCGGATCACCAAGAAACAGCCGGACTGGAAAACACAACTGCTAATTAAGTTATTTAAGTTATGTACGTATTTATAAATATCTTTTGCATTCAAATAAAAATTCTCAAAGTTGAAGTGTTAACATCAGTTACAAATTTTGATAATAAAGTAAATCGTTTAAATTTTGCTGCAAATAAACTCATTGAAAGTATTTAAAAAAAAAAGAAAATATATAAAATAAATAAAGACTAATCTCAATCAATCAATACAAGCGTAGCAGTATCTATTAGAGGAAATTAAAGTAGATAACAACTTGATAACAATAATAAGCTTATTTTAATAATCGGTCAAATAAGACAAACATTTTTTTTCTTGTGGTGTACTTGTTTTAAACTTGTTTAATAAATTTCGAGCAAAAAGTGCTAAACCCTTATAACATGAACGCTGATCAGATTCAGGCAGTTGTGGCTGGGGCATTGGCATCCGCATTAGAAGACCAGCAAAAGCAATATGCTTGGGAACGCCTTGAACTTCAGGCAGTGATACAAGAACTTTCTGGTAGGCTTAATAATTTAGAAATCCCTGCTGGTACGGTAGAACAATATAGGGAAGTCGAGATTCTACCTAACGTCACGTGCGACGAGTCTGTAGATATCGTAAAATCGATGCCAGATTTGAATGGGGCCCAGGCTAAGTACGTGTCTTGGAGACTGGCGGCCAACGCATCCCTCAAACTTTTTCAGAATCATAAGGGAAGATTAAAGTACTATGAAGCAATCTGTATTATCAGAAGTAAGGTAACAGGCTAAGCCGATTCTATTCTTGCTTCTATAGAACACTCCTATAAATTTCGACGTTATCATCGCTCGTCTAGACTTCTTGTATGCGGACATGCACCCCTTGTACCTCAAAGAACAGAAAATTTCGACAATAGGCAATAGGAAAAAAACGATGGTAATCGACTTTAGGAAACTAAATGACAAGACTGTTAGCGACAGATATCCCATACCGGAAGTCGGAGTAATCCTAGCCAACCTCGGCAAATCCAAATATTTCAACAGACTAGATCATAAATCCGGCTTTCACCAGATCGAGTTAGCCGAACGCGATAGGGAGAAAACGGCCTTCTCCGTGAACATTGACAAATACGAATTCTGTCGCCTGCCCTTCGGCCTCAAAAATGCCCGCAGTAAAACTATCTTAAAGAAGTTATTCCAGGCCAACATTAGAGTCTCAATGAATAAATCACAGTTCTTCAGAACCGAACTAGACAACTTAGGCTTTACTGTATCCATCGGAGGTGTAAAAATGAGCAGTAAAAGAACAGGGCAATTAGAAACTTTTCCCAACCGACAAACCTTCGGGGCCTTCGATCCTTCCTAGGCATGTCTGGATACTACAGATGTTTCGTCAGGGATTATGCAAAAATTGCAAAACCAGTAACGAACCTTCTTAGGGGGGAGAATGGCAACATAAGTGGCAAACATTCAAAAAAAAAACTAGTATTGATTTCGACTCCGAAGTTAAAAAATTTTTTAATATCGGAAGATATGTTGTGCTTTCCTGATTTCAAGAAACCATTCGATGTTACCACGGATGTATCCTCAGATTCAATGGAGGCAGTACTCGCCCAAAATGGTAGACCCCTTAATGGTTTCCAGATCTCTAAGGGAAAGAGAGGATCACTACGCAACCAACGAACAAGAGCTATTAGCAATAGTCTTGGCGCTAAAAAATTTATAAACTACCTGCTAACCTTACCTTAACCGACGTCACCTCACTATAGGAAGACTTTCAGCTTGTAGTAAAGCAAGACTTGGTGAACGCGATATTTTGTGAGTTAAGGGTACTAGGTCGGATCCAGCATAAACTGACAGAACTGTTCCCAGCCACAAGGTTCCGGTATACGAGTATACTTTAAGTATATTTTTTTCGCACTACACAAATACTTCTGCATTGCATTGACGGCATGGTGTTTGCAATTTTTTCCAGTCGAAACGCGAGCAGCTACTGCATGCAGAAGTTACGCATGTGCGTACGCGATCGAAACCATAGAAAACAAAAAAAAACCAAAAGTAGCATCATATGCGTTGTGTCAATGCACTAACAACGAAAAATGGTGTGAATGTTGTTATGTTCTTCACACAATATTGAATATTGAACGGCGTGGCCGTTTACGCAAAACGAAAGAGTTGACATTTCGTTATACTGTCCTTTTTGAGTTTTTTTGATTTTGGGGTTTTGGTCGTCAACTTGCAAGCTGCGCAACGAACGCACAGCACAGATGGCCAGACGGACATCAGCACACAGCTTATGATGCATAATTGACAACACTAGATTTAAAACGTCGTTTGCCTGTGTGTGAGCGTATGGTGTGAATGTTGAAATGCAAGGCAGACATAAATTGGGAAAAAATTGAAATTTTTTCTGTGCACACTTGAAGGTCACACACATACTTTTGTTTTTTTTTTTCATTGGAAATGTAGAATCGATGAACTTGCTGCTAATTATGGGTTTTTTTGTGGTTTTGGTCGCGTAGGGTCGCGAATTCAAAATTTTCCCAGCTTATTGGTGGTTAAAAACCACACGCGAGCAAGTGCATTGACATGTGCTCCTTAAATCGCGGTTTATATTTCAAGAATATAATAACGGTAAATTTAAACTTTGCTTTACCGTATATTTAGATGTTAGTATTTGAACAATACGCATCAAATATTAGTTAGAAACAGATATTTTTATTGCAAATTAAATAAAAAAAATTTGGGTTGAAAATAATCAATTCTTTGCTTTTGGTACTTATTTAAAGTTTGTCGCGTGCGACATCGTAAGTGTAAAATGTATAAATTCAAAACACATTTTTTTTCTAAAATATCTTTATTTGTATATGACATAGGACATGTAAGGACATGCACAGAAAGCTAAAAGTTGTTGACGTTCTGGTAAAAAAATATAAGCAGATTGAGGAAAAGGAAAACTTCTTCTTTATTGAAGATATGTATTTTTTTTAAAGTTTTTCATTTTGGTTGTGAATATAAATATATTGAATACATTAAAAATCATTTATAATCGTCTTGTGCATGTCTAATTACATAAAAAATACAAAAATAAATACAAAAAGTATGATGGAACAAAATGTCGCAGTGATTAAAATTGAATAAAAAATTAACTACTCAATATTTTGTAATCACATAAAAAATATTATTAAGATACATCAATGCATAACATTTTCAAATTAGTCGCATTAAAATATTCCTTCAGGATTCGCTGAAATCAGTGTTTGAACTGTTCGCCTTGAAAGCGACTTCTATTTTGTCGCATTCGATGCCTTGGTTTTTTGTAATTATCTTCAAAACGAACAATTTCCACAAATCAACCTTAGCCCCAATTATAGTGCTAATCAAGAGCTAAAAGTTTCGCCACTTTGAATGAGTACGAATGTCACTTAAAAGTTGGGAATCTGTTTCGGAAATCGCCTGTGGAAAAGTCAAAGACAATTCTCGCGCCGGTGGCCAAGGAACTCAAGTCAACTGAAAGAATCTTGTGATTGTTTGAGTCAGCTAAGAGTAAACTTGTACCATTCGCATATACGCAAAGGTTAAAAGTAATAACGTTACCGTGCTCATCGGTGATCAACATAGTAGTATCTACCATCAACCAAGATGCCTTGCGTATGCTAGAACTTTCGCTATCAGCTTTAAATAAAAACTCCCGTGCCATGCTACGGACCTGAGCCTTGAATGCTGCGCAAAAGCTGCATTTTGAGGGTATGAGTTGTTTATATTTTCCTCTATGCCATTACCTGTCAAACATTAGTAAACTTTATTAATCGGGTTACGAAGGATGTATTCAAGGCCATTACCAATCAAAGCAACGCAGCACCGAGGTTCATATTTACGAAATTTCCACCAAATAATTCCTTCTGGAAAATACCCCCAAATTTGTTGGGTGCCAGCCATAGCAATTAGTATTATCATTTTCCCAGGAACATTTTCCTCATCTACATATATGAAGACATATCCATATATACATTTATGAATACAAAATAGCATTTCACAGGGTTGTTTGAATTGTGTTGTGTTTTGTAATTTCTTCACATTGCAAATTTCACGTTCGATCGTCACTTCTTCTTCTTCACTTACTTCACAGATTGTGTTGCTGCCGGTTTACGGCGTGAATATTTGTTTTTCATTTTCAGCGAAATGTTCTGAAACGATTTTCAATTCAAGGTAAGATATGAAGTGTTGCTGACATGACGTCACTGCTGGTGAGAACAATAACAACATAATTACTCTTTATGGCATAAGTTCTATTATGGAGACTAGGAAAAAAAAAGGAACTTCAATTATCGGCATTCGCGAGGACGGCACGTGTTGGAGGGTGCGTTCGGTAGTTTGACTTTCAAATTCCCGATATTTGCGGCTCCAATTAACCTGTGGCAAGAAAGAAATTGCTAGTTTCGTCAGTTAACAAAGAAAGCAGTTGTTGCTCGCAAGGACTACGACTTTGAAGTTTTGGATCTTCAGTGATGGAAGCAATTACAACCCATCGGTCGTCATATGGTCTGGCGCAAGTCAAATAAACCGTTACATATTGAAACTAAAAAGGAAGGACTATAGTCGGGTGTAACCGACTATATAAAACCCTGCACCCACTCCAAAAGAAAAAAAATTTTTCTATGGCAGCTATATGTTATAGGACGAATATCGAGAAAAAAAAATAAACTTGTTATGCCTATGGATTGAGAGAGTCTTCGTGCAAAATATGGTGGTTGTAGGTCTCACCGTTTCCGAGATCCGTTTGTTCATACGGACGGACAGACAGACAGACGGACATGGCTAGGTCAACTCGCCTTTCGATGCTGATCAAGAATATATATACTTTACTAGCTGACCCGGCAGACGTCGTTCTGCGCTTTTCCGTTTTTTTTTTCTGCGAACCAAGCAACCGCTATGCAACATTCAACAAAAAACAACAAAAACGTTATTTGGTTCATGATTTCTTTATTATTGTTTGCTCGCTTTGCACAAAGGGAGAAAGAGAAAGAGCAATAAGATGTCCATACTTCTTTGATTCTATCTTACTCCCACTCAGTAATCAATGCGAACATAGTAACAGCGAAAACGTAGTGTAATTGCCGTTATTATTTTGCACATACATATATACGTTAGAGTAGTAAGTTGAAACGACATCTAACATTGGCATTAACATTGACGTTTTTAAGTCTATGCAACAGAATACATTGAAGACATTGTTCATATGCAAAATAGTTAAGTCATGTTCATAATAGGCTCACGCTTCATAAGCGAACACTGGTAAACATAAACATTGCAGGTTTTTAATATACACGCAATTGTCAACATTCCTTGCGCATGCAAACTTTCAGTTTACACATATTATGAGCCTGTGTTGGCTCATTTGGCAAATTTACTCAGCAAATACCCTATTGGGACATATGTACAGTGAGTCACTTAAGTATTTTGCTTATTGGTTTTCATGCAAAAATTTGATTTTGTTGGCTTATAAAATAACAACAATGGGAAAAATAGAAAAAAATGTTGCTCTTCTGCTAAAGGCATATTTTCACAACAAGTTAACCCAA
>JBAMBQ010000770.1:0-12250 GCA_037044495.1 Stegana nigrithorax | reverse complement strand
CTAGATAAAGCAGCGGTTGACCATTTGGTCGTAGCTGTGGACCAGACACTAGGTCTGGTTTCGTAAGTCCTCTTGCTTGGTAGTGCGCTACCATGTCTGCGAGAAAAAAATAGACAATTTAAACCTAAATATGAATATTTTGTGGACCATTTATATATATAACTCGTCAATGAATGCTTACATATCTTGCTTTGCTTATTTTTGGGGGGGGTCGATATGGTGATTACGTCAGAAAACGCATATTCGTGAGTTCCCGACGTATTTAGGCATGTAATAGATTTGCCTAATTTTCTTCCATAAATAAGTTGATTCGTTTCGGTACGAATGACAATATGACGTGTTGTAAGCAAAGCAAATCAAGTTAATATTTGTGTTACCGTTCATCCACTTTCCCCAAAATTCAATTATTTAAGATGATTCAAATAGACAAATCCAAGTTATACTACAAATTTTTCGAAAGTTTTAAAACATTTCATATAAATACAAAAGTACAAAATGTATTGAAGTTATTGTGGCGTAATTATAAGTTACAAGCCAAATCCGACAAAGAACTTGATATTATTGTCACTAAGAGAATTGAAGAAAAATTTCCTGCAAATGCCCTTCGAATATTTTTGTCCGAGGGTAAAATTGAAGTTATCAATTCGAACATGCAAATCGTGTGGTCTTTATCATGCTTCCGTCAAGTCACTAAATCGTGGTGGTAAATAATTGTAATAAATCTGCTTACGTAATACTTGAACGGCCCCTAATGCATGATTGGTGCAAAATATTTTAATTAACTTTGACTCTCTTGAAGCTCGAATTATAACAGTATGCCAAACATAATCTGCCGACAAAGGGTTGGGTAGTGATTTCTCTACTCCAATTATTTCAGCAGGTGCCAAATGCGTCTTCTTATAATTTTCATATTCTCTGTCTTGGCACGCAGTTTGTATGAGATGTGCATTCTCTTTGTATACATATTTTCTGCTAGTAGCTTTGTATGGAAAATGAATATTTTTCTGCGAATTCAAATATTTCTATAAACTATTTATCTTTTTACAGAAAAGCAAAGAATGATAACAGAAATTAAAAATGGGAAAGCAAAATAGTAAACTAAAACCTGAAGTATTGGAAGATCTGAAGCAAAATACAGAGTTCTCAGGTAAGTTTCTGAAAGCATGTTAAAATGGTTTTTGAAGCGAAACCATTGACGCCGGTGCTTAGTAGTAGAACATCGGCAATAATAATTACATAAATCATTACTAATAAATATATTAAAGGTCACTCATATTACTGACGTACAGTCACAATATGCTCAACAACAACAACATTCATATAAAAATGTTCTCTGTTTTCTGATGTTTTCATCCTTGTTAGCAACAGCAATGCAAAGTAGAGTTTTTTACAGCAATAGAATTTAAAAAAAATATGTTCTATGCAACAAATAATATGGTGTACAGGACAATCTCGATAGTAGAATACCTTAAAATAATACCATTTTCACATATATGTGAGGTAAATATGTTACAGGCTTTACGGTTCATTTCGCTAAAATTAAAATCTATGGTAAATGACGAAAACTCATATCACCCATACATAGTTACAATGTATACTGTATATGAAGTAGGAAAGAAACAAAGCAATTCACTATTGCACTCTATTGACACCGGAGCACAGTATTACAATATCGGCAATAAAAATTATAGAAATCATTACTAGTAAACTTATTAGTGGTCACTCATATTACTGGCGTACTGTCACAATGTGCTCCACAACAACAAAATTCATATAAAAATGTTCTATGTTTTCTGATGTTTTCATCCTTGTTAGCAACAGCAATGCAAAGCAAATAGTTTTCTACAGCAATAGAATTAAAAAAATGTGTTCTATGCAAAAAATATTATGGTGTACAGAACAGTCTCTATAGTATAATACCTTAAAATAATACCATTTTCACATATATGTGAGGTAAAAATGTTACAGGCTTTACTGTTCATTTCGAAGACTCATATCACCCATACATGTTTAATATGTATAATGTATATGAAGTAGGAAATAAACAAAGCAATTCACTATTGCACTCTATTGACACCGGTGCACAGTATTACAATATCGGCTATAATAATTATAGAAATCATTACTCGTAAACATATTAGTGGTCACTCATATTATCGGCGTACTGTCACAATGTGCTCAACAACAACAACATCCATATAAAAATGTTCTCTGTTTTCTGATGTTTTCATCCTCGTTAGCAACAGCAATGCAAAGCAAAGAGTTTTCTACAGCAATAGAATTAAAAAAATGGGTTCTAGGCAACAAATATTATGGTGTACAGGACAGTCTCGATAGTAGAATACCTTAAAATTATACCATTATCACATATATGTGAGGTAAATACAGTGTGTCACTTAAGTATTTTGCCTATTGGTTTTCATGGAAAAATTTGAATTTGTTGGCTTATAAAATAACAATAATGGGAAAAATAGAAGAAAAATGTTGCTCGTCTGCTAAAGGCATATTTTCACAACAAGTTAACCCAACTACGGATCATATACGATGATCCGTTAGCTAGCTATTGAGGCGCAATCATTTTCTGCCGAAAATTTCGATCTCACAAAAGTATTTTGCCTCGCAACATAGTACACGTGGTTTCCATATTTCCTATGAAATTTGCCTCAATTGCGTGGAAATTATGCATGCTGTACTTGCTGCTAAGGCAATAAGTTAATGTTGTGTACAATTTCAATGTGATTCTGCTGCTTATGTAGCCCAAAATGGCAAAACGCAAAGAATTAAATTATGAAGAAAGAAAAATCATTTTATATCTATATTATCAGGGTAAACTTATCCAATATGTTTCTGAAATGTTTGATCGAAGTCGCCAAACAATAGGAAACACAATTGCATGATCGAAAGATCATGGTATCATAGAGAATACAGCCTGTTCTGGCCGCCTTTATGATGACAACGTATATGATCCGTAGTTGGGTTAACTTGTTGTGAAAATATGCCTTTAGCAGATGAGCAACATTTTTCTTCTATTTTTCCCATTGTTGTTATTTTATAAGCCAACAAATTCAAATTTTTCCATGAAAACCAATAGGCAAAATACTTAAGTGACACACTGTATGTACATTCGTACAGCTAACTGATAATTGGAGTTAACTGTCGAGCAGAAATTGTAAGTTTGTAATTATTACATTTTTGTTGCGATGCTATTGTTTATTCCTTGCGTTGAGTTTCGTGTTTACATATTGGTAAACAGAGTGACGTTGCTGTTAAACAAAATATAATATATTTCTGCTTTGCTATGTTATCAATCGAGATACAGACTTATATCCAGCCTGAGATAGGTTAATTAACTCCCTCACCACCTTTTCTATCAAGCCTATCTTTTCTAAAAGTCACAAAATTGCCATTTAGAACTTCAGAACTTAAAATCTCCGGCCGGAGTCAAGTTTCAACGGAAACTATAATGTCAGCATCAAAAGAAAAACTATCAAAGTATAACTGTTGAAGCTTCGAGTTGAGACCTCTAACATTTTGAAAAACAAGAAACAGGGTAGACGGCAGAGAACAATTTATTTGATTTGCTTTGCCATCTTTTTTTCGTTTTTTTGCTTTGAAACTACTTTATAAGCAACATTATCCGCCAATGGTGCCTTTTCCGATTTTTGTAGTTGTATTCATGAACAATACAATTACTTTGGTTGAATAGCATTATCAACGCTATTTGAAGGAGCGAAACTTGGTAGACCGATACTATCAACTACTAGTGGTTCAGCCAAGGATGTAGAAAACACATGTGCACTATCTGCATTGCTAATGCAATTAGGAATCTTAGGGATTTCTTCCTCATTTATTGTAATTATGAGCATATATTTGTTGGCCGATTTGGCCTTCTTCCTTTTAGGAAACACATTTGTACTCTTCTAAGGACTTTTCTTAAGTTTCAAGTTTAGAACCTAAAGATTTATACCATAAGCAACAATTACGATGTAGGGCGACTTGAAAACAGCTGATCACAGGTAGCTTACAAGAACAAACAATACACCTGAAAGCTCTAAGTTTCTTAAGCAAAATAAAAGTTTTAGTAAGAAATTATTAACCAGAAAAAAAAAAATTTATTAATTAATCAGCAAGAAAACACCAATATATGATAAAAGAATAAGTTTTTTATTATACATAGTTAACACTAGTTATACTATAAAAAAATAAAAATAAAATTAATATATTGTTGAGTACAAGCTATACACGACCGCGACCAGACTCAGCGAAAAAATTGTTGATTGTAATGGGTGTGGTCGGAGGCTAGTCAAGGTATACCTATGCTTATTTGTATGCCTTGCGACTAAAGAGTGTCATTTCGAGATAGTTTTGGATTTGAGCACGAATGCTTTTATTGCCTCGCTTAAGCGGTTTTTTGCACGGAGAGGACTAAGCACAGATATATAATATTTTGCGATAAAGCTACAAATTTTGTAGACGGCTGCGCATGAACTGCGGCTGTTGGCGGAAGAGCTGCAGAATGAACCTTCAAGGGCGGCCATTCATGGTTGCTGTGCGACACTGGGAGTTACCTTCCACTTCATACCTCCGCGGTCACCGCATTTTGGGGGTTTGTGGGAGAGTGCTATCAAGGTGGCCAAGCGACTGTTAGTGCATCAGGTCAATGGAACTGCACTAAACTACGAGGAGATGTTTACAGCAGTAGCGCAAGTGGAAGCTATAATGAATTCACGGTCTATTTGTCCTTTGTCGTCGGATGCCAACGACTTAGAAGCGCTTACACCGAGATATTTTTTGGTTGGTCGTCCGTTGAACTCATTGCCAGAAAAATGTGGCGAATCGATTTTGAAGTTGTCAATGATCAATCGATATAAATGCATTTTGGCAGTGCCACATGAAATATGGCGACAATGGTCTAAGGAGTATTTGACTCTGCTACAGCAACGCATGAAATGGGCTACTAGATGTAACAATTTGCACGTGGACATAATGCACCTCCAAATCAGTGGCGTTTGGGACTTGTGGTTCAAACTCATGCTGGTCGCGACGGACTAGTCAGAGTGGTCACCCTCAAAACGGAGTCTGGTTTGCTAAAACGCATTGTTCACAAAATCCGTCCGTTGCCCTTGGAAGAGGAGTCATTGGAGTCATAGCATGTTTGAAGGAGCTTCCAAGGCGGGTAGCATGTTTGGGCCGTATTAGCATATAGTTTTAGTTTTTTTTTTATATTTGAGCTATATATTTAGTTTTTTGGAATTATAATTAACTCTCAATAAAGAGAACGTTTAATGGTTTCTTTGTTTCTATGGGCTCTTAATCTTAAGAGTCTTTTGCATAGTTAAGTAGAGTAGTAGGTAGAATAGATGTAAGAAGAAATGGAAAAAATCAGTGTCAACTTGTAAAGCAACGCATACGTGTGCCACATGAAATGTCTGAACGAATTCTACTCTCTCGTTTGTTTGCTGATTATTTCATAGACGAGAAAATTTTGAATTCGCTCTTGAATCAGTACAGTCAATATAGCATTTTTTATCTCTCTCTTACTAATGCGTAAGCTATCATTCTCTATGCGGCAGACGACCACGCACAAGACAATGCGCATTATTTTGTGCGTCTCCCCACTTCGTCTCTAAAGCATCATGCCTTTGATTTCTGCGACATTTTTTTTTTTTGGACTTACACCTCGCTAAAAAGTTTCACTTCAAAAATAAAAATGAAAATTCATTCCGTCAGCAGGTTTCGAACCACTAAACCGGCAGTGTGTAGAAATTAAAAAAAACCCCTCGCCGTCGCTCAACCGATTGCGCTACAGCCCATTCTTACAACACGATACTGAAAACGTATTATGAAATATTTTTTTTGATAATTTCGGTTGAAAATTTCAGCCTGATTTCAGCCAATAAACCAGCTTATAGACACTATTAAATGTCTATATGTTTGTAGGTATAGCGTTGATTTTAGACATTATTAAATGTCTATATATTTGTAGGTATAGCGTTGATTTTAATTCAGATCGATTTGGAATTCTGTTTAATAGAGCTTCATTGGTTTTTAATGATGTCGCAAAAGATAAATTAGGTTAATAAAGGAGGTGTTTGCATTGCGAGTTTGTTTAATAATGTCTATAAGCTGGACTATCGGTTGAAATCCGTTTTGCCGCAGTATTTATCCAGTATTTAGCCGAAGTTTTCAGCCAAAATTATCAAAAAATTATTGTGTTGCTAGCATGCGCTGTAGCGCAATCGGCCGAGCGACAGCGAAAATTTTTGATGTGTAAACATCTTTACGCTCAGGGGGTAAAAATATCGTTTCACATTCCAATTACAAAACACAGTAAGACGAAGTCGGTGTGAGGTATATGAGAGTGTAACAGGTCATTCTATAAGTCCGTACGATAAGTCAGAAAAAAACAGAATTTTTACAAAACTTGATTTTATTATTCCACGTAGTTGCCATGGAGGGCGATACAACGAGTATATCAATTTTCCAGCCTTTTAATTAATCTTCTGCCTCAAAATGCAATAACTTCTTCATTCGAACGAAATTTCTTACCGGTGAGCATTTTTGCTGAGCAATTCGAAGTTCAATTCATGTAGTTTGCCATTGTTTTGAATGACCTGTAACATCTCAACAGTGAGCAAACGCGGCACTCATCTTGCATACAGCCTTTTCATCTCCAAATTTTCGGTCAATATACGATGTATAGCACTTTTTGAAATGCCTATAATTCCACCTGGACCACGCACCTTCAGTCGGTGTTGATCGGTTCAGGTGTTACCGCCTCACTTGAAAGACCACTGCGTTCTGCATCATCGGTGTCTCTACTGCCATGTTTGAAGTCAGCCAACCAACGTTATATTGTTTTTTCTGATGGAACTGAGTTCTTATAACACTTTTCAAGCCATTTCTTTGCTTGAACGATACTTTTTCCTATCAAGAAGCAGTGTAAAATTATGGCACGAAATTGTTTTTGATCCATTGTTTTGAAAATCACAAAAGTAGTGTCACTCTTAGCACAGTAACTCACAAACTTATGAGTAGAATATCATTAAATTTTAACAGCTTTCTTTTGAAGGTTAGTACTAAATGAAAATCATATGGAAAAAATTCTAGTAACGCCATCTATATATCATTTTATGGACTTTTTGAATGGACTGTTATTACTGCAAACATGAAGTTGAGATCTAAATACATACGTTTCGATCTAAATACATAATTAAGCAACGGCCGGTTGTAATGCTTGTTGACTCAGTGTGTAAAGGCACTATCCAGCATAAATGAGGACCCTGGTTCAAATCTTGTCGCCGAAATATTTTGAGTTGACTTTCTATTTTTCTTTTTATTAAAATTTCAGTTTTATTTTTATATAAATTACTTTTATATGTATTAATTATATTTTTTAAGTATAACTAAATAACATGTAACACATTCATAAGCATGTAAACTGTATCAGGGCACAAAATTAGAAATGTGATTTGGCGTTTATCTGCTAGAAAATCACAATGTGCTTTTTTCACTATAATGAATTGACTGGTTTCTTTTTTTTTTTATGCTTACAATGAATACATTAGTAAGCAACGGCGAGCCGCAAGGCTAGTTGGCTCAGTGGGTAAAGGCACTGACCAGCATAAATGAGGACTGTGCTTTTTCGCCTGCCAAGCGCATTCTGCCAGGCGTAATCTAGCATTAGTATTGTGCGTCGTTGGTAGTATTTGTAACGGTAAACAATTATGGCTGGTGTGTTATGACATAGAACACAACAATTATCCGTAAATTATGTTTCAATTAGTAAAATCGACAATGCATGGTAAAGTCGTCAATGCCATGGTGTATATATGGCTCAAATATTTGCGTAGTACCTGTATACTGATTACTTCTGATTGGTTACTCTATATGTGAACATTGCAGTCATGAATTATATGATAGAGAGAGATAGAAAGTATGTTTGTGTCTGCCGCACTTACTGAAATCTGCATCATTGACTTTCAGTCACTAAACAGCTGATTAATGTAATATCACTAGCAAACAGCTTTGACAGCACATAAAAAAATATACTGAAAGCATAGTAATTGCAACTTTAAAAAAATCTTTAAGTACTGTAAGCTTACACATCACGACTCATAATAAGAGTATTCACAATGTTGGGAAAATGGTCTGGCATCACGGCATGGGAAAATTGTTCGGGGATATTTTCTCTACACTAACAAAATACACAGAGATACTCATGCCCGACTTTTACGAAGTTGCCAGACTAACTACCCTGACTATAAATTTCCCAGAATACGGGCATATTAACAGCTGTTCTCAATAAGTAAAAAATGGAAAATAACAAATTAAAAAAATTATTTAAAAAAGAAACGACGTGTCGAATTACTCGTATGTAGTCGCAAACTACTTGCGCTTTTATTGAGTACTTACGATTCCTTGAGAAGTATAGTGTGTGGTTTTCGACTGGCGACTCTGCTAATGTAATCTCGGTTCCGTCGATATCATTCATTCATTTTGCGGCTCTACAACCCGGGGGTAAGTCTTGGATCTCCTGCTTATTGCAGAATCCGAACGGCACTATATGAGAGCTTTCGTGGCAGGTGTTTATTCTCAACTTCTGTTGCCAGCAGAGTGTAAGAGGACGACAGTTATACAGAAAAAGCTCTTCAAAGCTTTAAATCTGTTATTTTGATGTTGCCTGTGTCGGGAATAGAACGCAGGCCACATGCATAGTAAACCGACATACAATTCACTATGCTACAGCCGCCGTCAATATACCCAATACAAAAAGGGAGCTCTGCAAAAATGTCCGATACAATTTGCAATCGTTCAGTCTCATCGGGCCAATAAATACATTTCGGTTGGAACCGCAAGAATACTTCAAAGACTTTATTTGTCACTTTTGATATAGTTTCGCCATCTTCCACTCCGAAAAGCGTTGCGATTTTTATACCCTGTACCAAAAAATGGTAAAGCGTATATTAAAGTTGTGCAAATATGTGTAACGGGCAGAAGGAGGCGTGGCAGACCCCTCAAAGTACATATATTCTTGATAAGCATGAAAAGACGAGTCGATCTAGCCATGTCCGTCTGACTGTCTGCCCGTATGAACGCACGGATCTCGGAAACGGTGAGACCTACAACCACCAAATTTTGCACGACGACTCGCCCAATTCATAGGCATAATTTCTTTATTTTTTAATTTGATATTCGACCTATGACATATAGCTGCCATAGGAACGATCGACCGAAAACCCACATTTAGTAACGCAAACCCTTTTGTTTTTCAAGATATCATTACCAAATTTTGGATTTAATAGTTTTAGTTAATGTCCAATTGCATATATATACATATCGGTTGACTATATCATATAGCTGTCATAGGAACGATAGGCCGAAAAACCTCATTTACTGAGAAAAACTTTTTTGTTTATTAAGATATCGTTACCAAAATTTATTGATTTCAAGTAATATCCAATTTAATTCCCGAATATGATAAATATCGGTTTACTATAACATACAGCTGCAATAGGAACGATCGGCCGAAAAATGGCTTTTACTAAAATAAGCAAACAAAAAAATATATTCAGTTTTGGATTGGGTACGACGATAGCTCTGCCTTTCTAGTTCTAATTGCTGCGCTTTCTCCCGATGAACCAAGTCGAAAAAGTGTGATAGTTAATTGAAATTCGACAGGAAATTGTTTAGAAGAGTGGGCTTGGTTAAATTTCTCCTCGTTTTTGATTAAAGCACTCTGTCGGCTCTTAATGTCAAAATATTATTGCACCAAATGTCTGATTTAGGTATTGCGCTATAAAATCCGCGACGACATTCCACCACAGCAGATAAATTTTCTGCCAGTTCATTCAAAACCGCATCTACTGCGTCATCATCACTTTCCATTTCTACAAGAAAATTGTTATTGATATTGTTACCCTTTCTGCCTATTCATATGCTGCTCGCACTAATGCCTAGTGTGAGATTTGTCTATTTTAGGGTAGATTTTTGATATTTGATAAGTTATGAATAAATGGTTAAATATCCAAGACATTTTTTATGCATATTTTTGCATTATTTAATATGTAATTAATTTCTGACAATTACGCAAGTTTCTATTATTGCACTATATTTTTTAATTATAAATTAATAATTATTATTCAATTATTAATTCATATAAACTACAAATCATATAGTTCAATTTACTAAATGCAGAAACCTGTCAAAGATCGCAATAAATAGTCCACCAAATATTCATATTTGGCGTAGCTGGCTTAAATTGTACACATATAATATTTCGCGCACTCCACTACAATCTGAAGGAACTGGTTTCGATTGATCCCCAGTGCAATTGAGTGCATTGCAAATTTAATAAATATATTTTGGACACAGTTATTTTCACAAATCATGCATGCTTAGCTTAAAATATTCTAATTGGCTTTCTCTTTTTTCATTCACACAGTCAAAGTGTTAAAAAGCAGTTTTGAGAATTTAAATACCCGTAACAATAAAGAAGTAAAGCTAATATTTCTTAAAAAGCAGGAAATTGATCTACAGACGTAACTTGATAATCCGACTACTCGCTGATCCAAAAATTCAGTAATTCACAGGGTTATTTTCATGCATTGACTACTCTGTAATCCGAAGTATTTGCAATTTCTTCAATCCGAATTGCATGTTTTCCTTATGTCTTTAGTCGATTTATATCGTTTTAACGAAAATATTTATATACAACTTATACATAAATTATTATTTTTTCATTGACCCTTGTGATTTTCTTTAATAAAGTTGCATATTTTAAAACAATTCAGTAATCCGAAAGATTGGATAGTCCGAATTGGGCCAGCAATCATTCTTCGGATTATCGAGTTTCGACTGCAGCTTACCAAATGAAACTTCTAAAAAATGTCAATCGCCACAAAAAATGCTTTGTATATGAAGACAATCACCACATATATACACAAACATGACAACTGCCGAAAAAGAAACAAGCGCAACAACAAATGTAAGCATTCGATTAGCCCAACAACTACAATCAACATAAAAAAGGGTATGCCATATACAGTATAGCGAAAAAAGCTATACAAAATTTAATTGCAACGCCGGGTACTGGCGACAGTCACCGGCATATGATGCTGTGATGCGCCTTCTTATTATATATATTCTCTGACGTGGTGATGCTCTTGTTGATATTTTGAGTTTTATGACTAGGCTGTCGATAACGAATGTCTGTTAAGCGACCCGTTAAAAGCTACACTTAGCGGCTTAACAGCGATAAACATCGACACAACAGCTTTCAAGAATCTCGCTCTGTGGTTTTTGTTTCCAAAAGCGAGTTTTAACAGCGGCACAACAGTGTTTGTCTGTTTGCTGATGAAAAATTTGATTTTACAAATGTTATTTGCCATACAATGTTGTTTTTGTTGTGCACAATACGTTTCGTTGTTTGTTGAACAAAAACCCGAAGGATATTCTTTTCCGCTTATACTTATGTTATTGTTGCTACGAATTTCGTATTTCTCTAAACAAGCAAAGAAGCAAATACACATTAATTGAAAAGTGTGTGTTCTCTGCAATGCAACAGCAATGCAAAGCAAAAAGCTTTGTACAGCAATAAAAATGTGCATGCAATGTGTTGTATACAACTAATATGGTGTACAGGGCAGTCTTGATAGTAGAATAGCTTAAAAGAATACAGTTTTTACATATATGTGAAGTAAACATTTTACAGGCTTTCATTTCGCTAATTTAAATCTGTGGTCAATGACGAAGACTCATATCATCCATACATGTTTAATATGTATATGAAGTTAGAAAGAAAAAAAGCAATTCACTATTGCACTCTATTGTCACCGGTGCACAGTATTACAACATCGGCAATAAAAATTATAGAAATCATTACTAATAAACATATTAGTGGTCACTCATATTACTGGCGTACTGTCACGATGTCCTCAACAACAAGAACATTCATAAAAAAATTTTCTCAATTTTCTGATGTTTCCATCCTTGTTAGCAACAGCAATGCAAAGCAAAGAGCTTTCTACAGCAAATAAATAAAAAAATGTGTTCGACAACCCTGATAATGATTAGCTGCTTAGTGTCAAAAATGTTGTCTACAAAAAAAATTATAAGCAAATATCAAATTCTAATGCCTTCTTCAAATTTAAATTACATTATATAGCTAATATAACTAATATAGCCGTTTCCTTGATATCCCATGCAAAAAACATTGCCACAAATAATGGTATCAATTTTTTTCAGTTAA
>JBAMBQ010000766.1:0-10752 GCA_037044495.1 Stegana nigrithorax | reverse complement strand
TGTATTAATTTCTAATTGATTAATAATTATTAATTTGTAATTAAAAAATATAATGCAATAATAGAAACATGCGCAATTGTTAGAAATTAATTACATATTAAATAATGCAAAAATGCGCATAAAAATCTACCCTAAAATAGACAAATTTCACACTAGGCATTAGTGCGAGCAGCATATAAATAGGCAGAAAGGCAAACAATATCATTTGAAATCTCATCAAAAGCGCATACACAAAAAAAAAAAACCGAAATCAAAATAAAGACAAGCGATTGTAATCAAAGCATAAGTGCGAGCAGCACATGCATAGCAAAGGAAAGAAACACAAACACATAGAGCAGAAAATATTTTCCGACAGAGGGCACAAAGCAGTTTGACTTCCAACACACGCTGCCTGATTTTGTCATTTCAATTTTGCAAGCAGTTTGTATGAGATGCGTCTTCTTAGTATACATATTCTCTGATAGTGACCAATTAGCAAATCACATATCTAACAATTTAAAAAAGTCAAAAGTTTTACGGGCGAAGACAATGACGACGAAGCAAGTGACAGTGAAGAAGTAGAAAGTGCAAAAGGCGTAAATAACAATAAACACAATCAAATCGAAGACAACGCATTCGAATCGGCGCTTCTAAATCAAACTCAAGTCGGAGCAAAAACGCGCGAGCATTCTACAGCTATGAAAAATGTTAGTGATATTGCATCAATTCAAAGCATGGCCACCATGCCCCCGAGATTTGCATTAAATTTTCGTCGGCATATGACGACCCAGCCCTCTATCGGCAGCTTATATTTGGTATACTGTTCTAATTATTTGATATTCTGTTCTAATTTGAGTTTCAAGAGATTTTTTAAGTGTCAAGAGACCCGCACGTGGAGTCGCTCTTATTAATTGTTTGACTTTTGCTTTGATTGATTGTAGTTGTTGGATTAGGCGATTGCTCATATTTGTTGTTGCTCATTTTTTTTCTAGTTGTCATGTGTGTGGCGATTGTAATTTTTTTGGCAATGCAAGAGTGTTGTTGTTGCTTAATTTAACGTGTGCGCAAATTTCTTACTGCACACAATTCTTTTGTTTGCCACATTTTATGAGTGCCTGGTATGAAAAGTCGCTAGTCGACGGTACCGTCTGAAATACATGAGTTTGTGTGTGCGTGCAGAAAAGAATTTTAGAAGTTTGAATTGCCAAGCTAGCTCATATTTCTTCGTTTTGAGAAAATAATCTGCTTCTTCTTAATTGTTACGGGCATTTCATTCTGCTTTTTATGTGTGCCTGATATGAAAAGTTGTTCATCGACCGTACCGTTTGAGCCAATTTTGTGTGTGATAGGATACAAAATATGAATTATACGGATTATTTTTATTTTTCACGACACTTATGAATACTTTTATTACGCCGTATGCCTTTTATTTAATTTACAAATATTGTACATTAATTAGGCTAATTAGGCTTGATGCCTGTTATAGAGTTCAGAATGATACTCTTGAGTTTCTGGTTGAATACTAACTTAGCTTATAATTCTAACTTAACTTATAATTCTAACTTAACATTACACCTCGTATTGCACATGCCGCGTCGCTATTGTGGCGGCAAAGTGCTAATCTACAAAGTGCAATTCCAACAATATGGACCACACAAAGTCCAAGTCGTCCAGCATAAAATATGCTGTGACCGACGTAAACGACAAACTCTTGTAGCGTTGATGGACAAAGGCAACGTACTTGAGTTTGCAATACGATCATCGCCAGTACCGCAAGAAGTGCGTTAGTGGGGATGATTGTTTTCGTTGCGTTTGTAACTATTAAATACAGAAATACAGGCAAGCTAACTTCCAGCAGCTGCCGGCAATTAAGGCACAATTAGTGACATACAGTGCATAAATAAAATTAATTAATTTAAATACTGTGTTTAGTGTAATGTATCGTAAAAATATCGTCATATATACAATATGGCGGCACTCTAATGAGAACGCCACCTAACAATAATGAGAGTGGACCGATTTCTGTAACACATTTGCGTCACTTTCTATTTATTACACCACTAGAAATCCCGGCGCGCTTCGCTTTTTTTTTCTGTCCAGTTTGTGCAACGATCTTCGTTTGTCAAACTCGTTAACAGCATGAGAAAAAGAGAACACATGCGTTTTCATTGTTCAAATAGTAATTCCTTCAAATATCCTAATTAGAATCTGATAAAACAATTTATATTATACTACAAAAAAAAAAACAACAAACACAATATTTATAAGCAGTGACGAAACGCTGCTCTGTGAGCATAGTTCGGCTATTCTTTCGGCTTTTCGTTCGGCAAGACAACAAAGTCGTCGTACAACAAAATATAAGCAGTAAACGTACGAACGTTTTATGTTGATTGATTTATTGGATTTGTAATAACATAATACTAAAAAAAAAACATATTTAATTAAAAAAAATTGAAAAAGTAAGTATGCCACTCAGTTGGAAATAATAAATGTGATTTAAAAAAAACAATTTATTAAAATCGGTTCAGTATATATTGTTTGAAAGCGTGACAAAATTTTCGTCTTTAATTTTATATAATTAGTAAAGATGATTTTTGGTAATGTTTTTTGCAGGGAATATCAAGGAAACGGCTCTACTAATTATATTAGCTGTATAATGTAATTCATATTTTAACAAGGCATCAATTGGAATTGCTTGTAATTTGTTTATGCAGGTAGTATTTTTGACCTTAGGGTTGCATTACAAAACAGACTCTAATTATACCCTGTACCAAAAAATGGTAAAGGGTATATTAAAGTTGTGCAAATGTATGTAACAGGCAGAAGGAGGCGTGGCAGACCCCACAAAGTATATATATTCTTGATCAGCATCGAAAGGCGAGTCGATATAGCCATGTCCGTCTGTCCGTATGAACGCACGGATCTCGGAAACGGTAAGACCTACAACCTCCAAATTTGGCACGAAGAATCTGCCAATCCATAGGCATAACGAGTTTATTTTTTTTTTCGATATTCGATCTATAACATATAGCTGCCATAGGAATGATCGGCCGAAAAGCCATATTTAGTAACAAAACCGCTTTATTTTTTAAGATATGTTTACCAAATTTGGGATTTAATTGTTTTACCTAATGCCCAATCACATATCTAAAAACTATGTATATCGGTTTACTATATCATATAGCTGCCATAGGAACGATCGGCCAAAAAACAACATTTACTGAGAAAAACTTTTTTGTATATTAAGCAATCGTTATCAAATTTTGGATTTACCAATTCTAAGTAATATCCAATAATATTTCCGAATATTATAAATATCCGTTTACTATAACATATAGCTGCCATAGGAAGGATCGGCCGAAAAACAACATTTACTGAGAAAAACTTTTTTGTTTATTAAGATATCGTTACCAAATTTTGGATTTATGGATTCTAAGTAAATTCAAATCATATTCCTAAATATGATAAATATCGGTGCACTATAACATATAGATGCCATAGGAACGATCGGCCGAAAAATGGCTTTTACAAAAAAAACAATTTTTTTTCTTGAGATATTCTTACGTAATGAATACAAAATATTAAAGCAACAAAAAAATATATTAAGTTTTGGCTTCGGTACAGGGTTTTCTATAGTCGGTTACGCCCGACTATAGCCCTGCCTTTCTAGTTTTTTATCTTAAAATATGCCAAATTTATTTAATAAATAAACGTGTACATACAGAACTTTTCGGTTATAACGAACTTCAAGAGACCGGGTAAAAAAGATCGTTATAACCGAAGTTCGTTTTAAGCGAGTTTGTATGGTATTTAAAAAAAAAAAAGCTCGTAATTTTGAAAATGGTTCGATATAACTGAAAATTCGTTATTAGCGAAAAATACTGTAAATTGTTTATTTCCTCGTTTATAACGAGTCATGTTGCCCGGTCCCTTGAATATAAAAATTATAAATCAAACCAAAAAGAAATTTTTTGATGATGTCACATGGAAAAATGGCAGACTCTAATGAGAACGAAGCTTAACTGTAAAATTTTTCCATTACCTCTATTTCTTATACCATGTCTGAAATGTTATCTTTCAATCGCGTGTTCTTTTGACAATCGAAATAGTGTTCCAAGATATACACGTTCAACATATTTGACTAAACACCTGCGAAATCCTTTAAATTACATCAATCGCTATAAAATATTCGAGTTAAATTCTTTATTATCTAATTATCAAAGTAATTTTGATTTCTTAAATACACCGGCTTATATTATTCTTTTAAATAAAGAAAAAAAAAAAATACATCTATCCACTTTGCCATGTTTTTGATTTTTTTTTATTAATAATATTTTTAGAATTTAGTAAAAGACCCTTCGATTTTATTACACTTTTAACCACTTTCTGTGGTCGTAAAAAATATTGTATCCATATATGCTCGCCGCACTACATATTGGGCAAAAACTACGGGGTTTTTTATACCACCCAATAAGTGTATACAATAGAAATATAAAATGAAGATAAATTTTTGAAACTTATTTTTATAGCCAACGCAGACTCATGTCATGTGTGACGACGCCATTGATAAAGTTCTGCAATCGCAACATTCTAGAAATGTGACAACCATTCCATCAACTACAGCAGAAAACGAAATATTTACATCCAATAATGATGACGGAAAGGAAATATATACAGCCAATAATGATAACGAAATGGAAATTAAATTCAAACAAGAACTCTTCAAGCTAATGAAACAAGCTCGCATTGCAGAAATGAATTATGTGCGACGAGAGCATGAACAAAAGTTAAGATTCGATCAGATTGAACAGGAACTAAAGCTAAAATACTATCGGCAGCAACAAGATCTCAAGTTACTGCATCTGCGTGAAGAGCATGACGTTCGCATGCGACTCCAGCGAGCAGAAGACGAGGCATGTTTGACCGTTAATGTCAACAACGGAAGCAACTGAAATTCATTGCACTCAAGCACAAGAAAATAAATAAGTAAATAAAACAGTGATTTAAATCCGCTAATCAGAGACTAATAACCATTAACAACAGTTAAGAACAGAAATTCAGATAATAGTTTCAAAGTTAAAAGTTATATCTGATATTTAAGTGCGTTCTGGGGTATCTGTTGTTAGACATAAAACAAAACTGTCAAAAAGCCAACCCAATTTTAGTATTCTTTCAGTAAATGGTTTTTCGCCGCATGATAATAATCATGAATCTACATACATATAAAAAAATCTATATGGACATTTCTCTAATCTCGAATGCGACATTCGTACGCATTCAAAGTGAAAAAATATATATGCCAAAACATTATTTTATTTTGATAAAAGGTGAAACTTATAGCTCTTGATTAGCACTACAATTAGTGCTAAGGTTGATTTGGGACAATTGTTCGTTTTCAAGATAATTACAAAAAACCAAGGCATTCGCATGCGACAAAAACAGAAGACGCTTTCAAGGCGAACAGTTCAAATACTGATTTCAGCGAAACCTGAAAGAATATTTTATTGCGACTAATTTAAAAATGTTATATTTTGTTGTATCTTAATAATATTTTTAATTGGCTAAAAAATGTTAACTAGTTTATTTTGTATTTAATTTTTTACTTTTTATGTAATTAGACATGTATAAGACGATTAAAAATGGTTTTTAATATATTCAATATACTTATATTCACAACCAAAATTAAAAACTTAATAAAAATACATATCTTCAATAAAGAAGAAGTTTTCCTTTTTCTTAATCTGCTTATATTTTTTGACTAGGACGTCAAGAACTTTTAGCTTTCTGTGCATGTCCTTACATGTCCTATATCATATACAAATAATTTTAGAAAAAAAAATGTATTTTGAATTTATACATTTTACACTTACGATGTCGCACGCGACAAACTTTGAATAAGTATCAAAAGCAAAGTATTGATTATTTTCATCCAAAATTTTTTTTGATTTAATTTATATAATTTATCATTGTTGCATAAATAACATTGTTACATAAGCACTTTCACACGCAGCCACTATGCTGGCACTCATGATGTGAGCAACACAACAGTCGGCGTCACTGAAGTCCGACATTTTTCACGTGCTGCATAGATACTCATGATGTAAACAAGACAACGGTTGGCGTTATTGAAATCCGACAATCTTTCACATGCTGCATTCCAAGCATGTGTTGGCTCTCATGATGTGGACAACACAACGGTTGGTGGCATTGAAAGCCGATATTGCAACGTTCTATACAGTGTCAGCGGTCTGACGCCGGTCAGCGTAGGATAAGCGAGGTTTCGTTAAGAATGCATTGTTGGAGCTAAGTTAGTTTACATTCGGGATTCAAACACACTGCCTGCACCGAGCAGTTGTGAAATAAATGTATTAACTCAAATCTGATGTTTCCTTTAGATAATTGAAAAATATTGATATTGGAAGTTGTTGAGTTTACTCCTGGGAAGGTTTCTAGCACAACACCGACGCGAGGCTAGGTTTGAAGTAAGCTAGATATTTGAGTAATTTTCAGTCTTAGGTCGTTAGGAACTCACCAATTAATCTATCGATTCGCTTGAGTTACCGCTTCACGCTCCTCAAACTGCTTCGTACTCGTTAATTCTCGAGGCGGTCATATTTAAACGTTTAATCTTAAGAAGCTTGCTCACTGGCAACTGAAAATTAATTTGTAATTTTTAACACGTACCAAATCCTTTTGTTAATTGCTGCGAATCCCAAGGGACTCTCCAGTTTACAATCAATAAAACGGCGAAAAGCCTTAAAAAAGAAATTTAAATCAAAAAGTGATCAACAAAGCCGCGTGAGGCGACGCACTTTGGGCAGCGAACTTAAATCAGTCAAAAGCCAAACGAGGCTTTGCAAGAGCAAATACATCACCAAAACTGCGTGAGACAACGCTCTTTGAGCAACGAAGATAAAACTGAACAACAACCGGGCGAGTACAGACATCATAACTGAAGATCAACGCAATTATAATTTTTTGAATAGATTACCTGCAGAAAACAAGTGAGGGGAAACTCATTCAGTAGTGCTGTTAAGAATAAAAACGAACTTTAAAAGTGTCTGAAAAAGAAATTAAAACTCTTGCCATAAATTATTGCGACTATTCCTATAATATTGAGAAAAGTGAAAGGTTGTGTGATTCATTCCTAGCTAACAAAGTAAGTAAAGGAAATAATTTAAAGGAAATTCGTTGAAATTAAGTCAACGTGTTATTCATGAGCGATAGCGACAGTGATATAGAATTGAGAGAGTTAATACGCCAACATAGTAACCTTTCAATACACGATAGCGCAGATAGAAATATTTCAGTGATGGATGGAGAATAAGTCCATCAGTATGTGCAGGCGGCGCTAGCACTACACAGTCTGGCTATGGAAGAACCTAAGCAGGTGCTAACAGCACAAAACATTGAGTTGCAGCAAAGGCAGAGTATCCGGTCAGAGTATCCGGACCAGAGGTGGAGGTATACCAAAAAATACCTTAAGATAGGAACAAGTTATGTAATGAGTCATTGGACACTATGAAGAAGTTCCCGGAATTTCACGGTAACCAAGAAGATTATGTGTCATGGCGGCAGGCCGCTCATGACGTGAATGAGGTGTTTGAAGGCTTTGAGGGCAGTGTGCGGCACCACCAGGCTATAACTAACATTAGAAACAGGGTTAAGGGTGCAGCTAACCGGGTCCTCGGCCTCTTTCAACACTGTGCTGAATTTCCATGAACCAGAAATATCGAAAGGACTACGTGTGTTCATATCTTGGGTTAAGAAAAGTTTGACGGACGTCCTGCTCTCAGTACAGCCCCCGGACTCACATTCAGCTTTAGTCCTTGCTCAGGAACTCGAGTCCAACTCGGTTGGTACTCTTTTGCTGCTATTTACGCCCTTCGGCGGGTCGAATTGGATAGGTTCAGGTCAGGGATGGCAGGTCGTAAACCATGCTCTGCAGGTAAACCCTGGACAAGAATAACCTGGGTATGGCGGAGGCAGCTGCTGAGGAGCAGGAAGCCTAAGAGCTATGTACGAAACAGACCTTGTGAATTTTTTGGGGGTTAATCCCTGATCCCGTTCATACAACGGAAAGTAGCATGGGAAAACCTCAGGTTCTTAGCTGACACCGGGGCTACTACATTGGGCCGTTACAGGAGATAAAGAAAATTTATACCCAGTTATGGTAAAATCAATACATGGATTGAATAAGATACAGCACAAATGCATTTTGTCCATGTTCGGAAAGGCCACGCCTTTCTTTATATTTCCTGAACTCTCAACGTTTATTACACGTTTATTAAGGTATTACAGGCTTGGACCTGCTAACGCAGGTAAATGCAACCACCGACCTTAGAGGAATTGTAATTCATTTCGAAACTGGACAGGAAAACATTCAGTTTCACCAATGTGAAGATGTGAACTTTACAAAAATTTACGATATAGTCGTACCACCGTCCGTGCGGGTAGGCTTCGCGAATATGATGAAGCAACGTATTGGGGCATTTGCAGATTCTAACGAATTGCTGCCATACAATATATCAGTTGTTGCTACAATCCGCATCGAAGATAATGAACCGGTGTTTTCAAAGCTATACCCACTGGGCGTAGCAGATTTTGTGAACAGTGAGATTAAGGACCTACTGAAGAACGGTATAATTAGACCGTCGAAATCTCCCTTTAACCCCATTTGGGTGGTCGATAAAAAGGGTATAGACTACTCCGGAAATAGAAAAAACGTGTAGTGGTTGGTTTTTAGCAAACTAAACCAAAAGACAATCGATGACAAATACCCAATGCCAAGTATTCCCACGATACTCTCAAATATGTGTAAGGCGATTTATTTCACGACAGGTTATCATCAAATTATACTCGCTGGAATAGAACTAGGACACACCCGGATAAGGTGAAGGCCATTCAGGAATTTGTCAAACCCTCCACACTGTTCGCACTCAGGTCATTCCTAGGCATGGAAAGGTACTATAGGTGCTTTGTTAAAAGACAAAAATCGAATTAGACAAAAACAGTCAGCAGCTTTTCATAAGCTAAGACAAATCTTGGCATCAGAAGATGTCATGCTTCCCTACCCCGACTTTAAGAAGCCATTTGAACTAAAACTGCTTCATTGCAAGGTTTGGGAGCCGTATTGTTTAGGAAATCCTTCACAATGCTCTCGAGAATATTGAAAGATAGAGAAATTTATTTCGCGACCAACGAGCGTGAGCTCTTGGGCATAGACTGGGCTTTGAAGAGTCTTAGGCATAGCCTATAGGTTGTGCGGCAGCTGAATATCTTCACAGGTCATCAGCTGCTCACCTTCGCGGTGTCCGATGCAAACCCGAATGCCAGACTAAAGCGCTGGAATGCCTTTCTAGACGAATACAATGCAAAGGTGTTCTATAAGCCAATCAAAGAGAACCATGTCAGCGACGCTCTATCGCGGCAAAATATATGCGCATTAAATAGTCAAGTAGAGTCAGACGAAGCTACGATGCATAGTGAGGAGTCCTTGACCTACACTATTGAGAAGGTGGACAAGCCGGTGAATTTCTTCAGAAACCAGATAATAATCGAAGGAGACAGGCTAAGTCATACCGAAGGAGCATAATGTTCGGCGAAAAAACAAGGCATATTATCCAGGTGTTAAATAAAGACAGTCTGGACAATGTGGTAAAGGAAGTTGTGAATAAAAGCGTGGTAAACACAATACACTGTAGCTTGCCGATATTAGCCACAATCCAACACGAATTGGTTAGGAGCTTCCCAGCGACAAAATTCCGGTATACAGAAAACTTCGTAATCGACATACCGGATAAAAATGAACAAAGGTAGATTGCCGTGACAGAGCATAATCGTGCCCACAGAGCCGCATAGGGCAAATTCTGAATGCTTATTACTTCCTAAAAATGTCAAGGCTCGTTAATAGGGTAGTCGCTAACTGTACGGTTTGTGCGAAATCAAAATATGACCGACACCTTCGGAGACAACCTTGGCGAGACGCCTATTTCGTCGCATGCAGGCGAAATTCTGCTTATTGATATCTTCTCAACAGACAAAAAATACTTCTTGACTTGCATCGACAAATTTTCTAAATTAGTATTCGTTCAACCGTATAGCTTCGCGAACAATAGTGGACGTAAAGCCAGCCCTACTCCAGATAATAAACTTTTTCCCAAAAATAAAGACAATGTATTGTGACAACGAGGCATCGCTAAACTCAGAAACTATCGTATCTATGCTGAGAAATCAATTTGAAATTCAAGTAGTTAATGCACCTCCACTACACAGCACGTCCAACGGACAGGTAGAAAGATTTCATAGCACCCTCTCAGAAATTGCCCGTTGTCTAAAAATGGAAAGGAAAACTGATGACACAGTTGACTTGATCATACAAGCAACTATCGAATATAACAGGACAATTCATTCAACTACAAAAAGAAAGCCGCTTGTTATCATTCACTCGGCCCCGCCTGAATTCGAACAAGAGATAACAAATAAAATTTATAGAGCACAAGAAGCCCAATTGTCTCGGCACAATGAGACAAGGAAAGATAAGGTCTTCCGGGTTGGTGAGACAGTGCTAGTAAAAGCAAATAGAAGGCTAGGTAACAAGCTTACGCCCCTATATGGAGAGGAAAAAGTCGAGGCGGACTTGGGGACAACGGTCCTTATTCGCGGGAGGGCGGTCCACAAGGACAATATAAAATAAGATAAAATTAACTTTTTGGCTCATCTAGCTTAACGTTTTTCGATAGGTTCTGGTTAATGCTACCCTCCGCGACGGCA
>JBAMBQ010000755.1:0-60775 GCA_037044495.1 Stegana nigrithorax | reverse complement strand
ATTTTCGATACCCCATGCGTTCGATGAGATCGGATGAAAACCCACATTTAGTAACAAAAACCCGTTTGGTTTTCAAGATATCTTTACCAAATTTTGGATTTAAAAGTTTTAGCTAATGACCAATTACATATCTCAATACTATATATATCGGTTTACTATATCATATAGCTGCCATAGGAACGATCGGCCAAAAAAACAACATTTACTGAAAAATACTTTTTTTTTTATTAAGATATTGTTACCAAATTTTGGATTTGACAGTTTTAGGCAATATCCAATCATAATTCCAATTCAAATTCAAGAAAATAACACACTTTTGATAATGAGATGGATTCTTTTATCTAAGCCACACATCGTAGCACCATCCTCACCCTAAGGATTCGCAGGGATCCATTTTATCCTCTAAAAAAGGGAAAAACAAACAAGCAACTAAATTATTATCAAACCACCAATTTTTTGGTATTATGCCTACTGGCAATACATAAAACTGAATATCTCCATAAAGTGATTCTTTTAAACCTAATAATTCAATACAAATAGCTATGTATATATGCTATGCTATAAGATCGAACCATATTCAGTTAACTTCATTGCTGTAATTGACTTATTCAATTTAATTTAATAAGGGACCGGATTACATTTACATGAAGAATTATTTATATTATATTATATTTATAAGCCAATAGTTACCTTTCATCCAAGCGCATGCTGTTGCGACTGATGTCGCTCCACACGGACATCGAACGCGGTCGCTGAAAAATTGACTTCGAAAAGCGACGGACGGCCGGCAATTGTTGTGGTAGATACCCAGTTAAATCATTAAGCTCCTCATTAAATACTACATTGCGCGGAGCACGACTGGATGATACCACCGAAGGCATTGAAAAGCTGTTATTTGTCTGGTTCTCGTCGGATACACCTAATGCTGTGTAACTCACTTGAAAACTGTTTGTCATTTCAGGTATTAGCATGCAATTCGGCTTTTCATACAAATTAAATCTGCTTGGCCTGTGGCTAAGATGGAAGCAACTGATACATTTTAATTTGGCACTGATTTATTTTTTTCGACATTTTTATTATTTTATTTTGAATTAAAATATTTTCGCATTTTGGTTTTATTTTAATATGTTTATGATATTTTCACACCAACTAACTTACGTAGTTTTGCTCTTAAATTATAAATGGGGTAACTTTATAAGAAAACTGTTGTTTTTAGAAAAATTCAAATTTTTTATTAATAATTCACAAAAATGTTTTCTCATCTTTCGAAATACTGTCTTAAGTTGTTTTAGTATGAGGTTCTCAAAAATCTAATTCATACTTAAAATTGTATTTCCCAGGTCGGAAATCACCACCATTTAATTAAATTTATCAATTTTTAAAAAAAAAATTTCAATTCTGTTCAAACGTTTATCAAAGAAAATGTTATTCTCTGATAGAACAATTTTCGTTTAAGTTATAACTTCGGTGAGAGTTGATGTTGAAAAAAGAAAACAAAAACCGGTAGACCGTGTAACCCCGCGGCACTCAGTAACATTGGTATATTTTATGTCTAAATAAGAATTTAATACCGTTGCATTTGATCGTGTGCGTCTTCAGAAGAAATCGAATCTAATCGTATTTCTTGTCTGTCTTGTAAGAAGGAAACAAATAATTAAAGAAAATAAAAAAGTAAATAACAATTAATAAAATAAAAAAAAAAAAATTGTGCTTCACCCATATAAGCACGCTTTTGAAGTGAAACTGATGCACAAAATGTTGGGATTGAAGTTTTAGTTACTATGTATAATGTATATGAAGTAGGAAAGAAACAAAGCAATTCACTCTTCACTATTGTCACCGGTACAACATCGGCAATAAGAATTATAGAAATCATTACTAATAAACATATTAGTGGTCATTTATATAACTGGCGTACTGCCACAATGTGCACAACAACACTCATATAAAATGTGTCTCGGAATATTTTACTGTTTCCACCCTTATTAGCAGCAGCTAAGCAAAGCAACGATCTGTGAGTATTACACAGAAAATTTTGTCTGAGCGGCATCTACTCTCTCGTTTGTTTGCTTATTATTTCATAGAATCAGTACAATCAGTAAATCATTTTTTATCTCTCTCCTACTCATTCTCTACGCTACAGACGACCAAGCACAAGACAAATGCGCATTATAGCTCGACCAGGCTATATTATAGGGAACTTAGCTCGCAATTAAATGATAGTTATTTTGTCAAGAACCTGGCCATACAAGATATCTCAAATATTTTCAAAGTAAGAGTGCAATTGCTCTACCTTATGTATACACCATACAAAAAAATAACTTGCGTGAATTGCACCATATGCAACATGGGAGTCAGGAAAGACTCTTTTTTTATTTTATATCAGAATGCCCGACACTAAGCGTATATTACTACTATTACGACTTTACTGGATGCAGCGTTATATGTCGATGGAGGAATATCTGCACATTGTCAATGGAGCAAATTGGCGACTTTTAGCTATTATGTTAGAGACGCTACGACGATGTATTGGCTGCGAATAATAAGTGAAGAGTTTTAATAGAGTTACACATAAATAGAAGTTTATATTTAAGACTAACCTTAAGTGTTTTTATAAGACGCTAGATTAACAATGTGAAATTGTATAGGTAAGCCCAGCACTAACACCGAACGACGTAGTATCTTGTGATGAACGGGGCAGTTACGTGTAGAAGGTGTGAGGTAGGGCGGTGATAGACGGCAGACAGCCATGACACTGGTATTTGAAAATCATAGTTCTTACGAAGTATTATTTACATGTATATTATTGGTATATTACGCATGTGAAGAAGGTAAATGTGAAATCAAGAACTACTACTATTACTACTATCAGCCAAACTACTAAAGCCAAAGCGAACTGTGAACTGCGAACTGCGAACAGCAAACTGGCTAACTCAGTCGGACAGTTAGAATCAACGCTAACAAAACAAAAGCAATGCGGTTCAATCAGACTAGTCGAGGAACTCTCCTGATCGATAAGAACACCATCGAATTTGTTAACAGCTTCTTATACCTCAAGAGCAAATAATCAAAGCCTGCAAAGGTCAAAATAAGTGCCTTCGAATTATATGCGGCATATTCTGTCCAAGCCGCATCTCACACACCGATCTGTAGCACCTAACATATGACAAACCTATCAACAAACAGATCAGCCACCGGAAATGGAAATAGATCGGCCACGCACTTCGTAAACCACATAACAGCATAACAAAGTATGCACTTGACTGAAATCCACAAAGCAGCCGGGGTGCAGAAAGGCCCAAGACAAGCTGGCGACGCATAATAATGCTGGAGCTGCAAAGATGCCATTCCTCCTGGGATCACGTCAAGGCATTTGCTCCTAACAGATTACGATAGAAGATTCTTGTGGAGGCCCTATGCTCCCTAGCGGAGTAGTACGGATATATATACATATACAAAAAAAAAATTGCTTCAATTTAATTCAAAGCAACTCAAAAGGTTCTTAAAGGTACAAGTGACATATTTAGCATAGCTTTCTGCTTTAAATACATTTATGTTCGATTTCCCAATTGCTCAATTCACCAGCTGACTGCGCAACCAGTTGACTTTATTTGATATTCTTCTGACGTCATGTAATGAGAGTGGCCCATTTTCGAGTGCGAAAATAGTCGGGCTCAATCTAAAATTCAATAAACATATTTTTTTCTTAATATTTCGTATTAATTATGTAACGATATTTCAAGAAACAAAAAAGTTTTTCTTAATCAAACTAATTTTTAGGCCGGTCGTTCCTTTGGCGGCTGTATGTTATTGTAAACTCATACACATTCAATCATATGATTGGATATAACTTAAAATTTTTCAATCCAAAATTTGGTAACGATATCTTGATAATCAAAAGAGTTTTTCTCAGTACATAAATATTGTTTTTCGGCCGATCGTTCCTGTGGCAGCTACATGATATAGTGATCCGATATACATAATATTGAGCTATATGATTGGACATTATCTAGAACTATTAAATCCTATTAATTAAATTAAACAAGATATCGTGAAAATAAACTTGTTTTTGTTAGTGAGTATGGGTTTTCGCCGATCGTTCCCATGGCAAATATATGCTATAGGTTGAATATCGAAAAAAAAAAATAAACTCGTTATCTCTAGAGATTAGGAGAGTCTTCGTGCAGAATTTAATTTATAGGTCTAGGCGTTTCCGAAATCCGTTTGTTCATACGGACGGACAGACAGACAGACAGACATGGACATGGTTGCTTGAGATATCCTTACATAAGGAGTGCAAAATATAAAAGCAACAAAAAAATATATATTCAGCTTTGGATTGAGTACAGGGTATTCTATAGTCAGTTGCGCCCGATTATAGCCCCTGCCTTTCTGGTTACTTCTTTGGTTCGTCCGATTTTCAAATATGCTTCATGTATTTGGAATCCAAAACATATAACATGTTCTGACCGTATTGAATCTGTCCAAAATCAATTTTAGCTTTTTGCGTTGCGGAGATAACCATAAACTGGAATTCTGCAATTGGTCTCCCTTCATACCATTACCGCCTTAAATTGATTAATCTTCCTACCTTAGCTAGTAAGAGGTCCTTCTTAAAAATTGTTTTTCTTCATAACCTGATAAACGGTAATGTCAATTCTCCTTATCTCCTCGCGAAAATAAATTTTAAAGTGCCCTCGCGCACAACAAGATTCTATTTACCTATTAGACTAAACACTGCACGATCATCTTTCTTACCGCATTGTATCTTTTATGTTATGTGGTTAACTTATAACTCTAACTATCATTTATTCTCTAACATAGCCCCCTCTCATATTTTAAATTGTTTTCTTACTCGTAGATGTAATGAAATTTGATAGAATCATATACTTATTTTAATTTTTACTATATATAGTTGTATTCATTTTAATTTAGTTTCGTAGTTTTATTAATCAGTTTTTAGTTTAATCTATTTGTATACTTGTTAAGTAGATAAAGCAGATATTGACCAATTTCGGTCATAGCTGTGGAACAGACACTAGGTTTGGTTTCGTTAGGCTTCGTGTCCTCGCTCACAAACAAAAAAAAAAGGTTAAGTCAGCTCGTCGTGACAAGCGACACTTGTTGGAGTATTCTTCTGCAAAAAGCAGAATATGCTGCGAATACCAACAACATGCGCGCATTATTCCAAACAATTCACAAATCACACCGCTCACAATATCAGTCAACCCTCATTAAGAAATCAAGAACACCATAAAGAACTGTAAAACAACTAATCAGCAGGGGTGGACAGCATTCCGGCTTAATTACTAAAAACCGATCCTAACTGAATGACTTCAAGAAAAACTGGAACCAACAATAAGAAATGAACCAGCAAATGTGAGGAATCTTCAAAAGGTTGCCTCACAGAAACTGCGTAGACATACGCATTATAACGGAGCAATCTGTTGAATGACGGACACCCTTTTATCTACTGTTCATCGACTTCAAAGTATTTGACTCCGTAAGTCGAGCAACAATCTATAGAAAACCCTGTACCCAATTGAAAACTGAATATTTTGTTTGGTGCTTAAGGATATCTGAAGAATTTTTTTTTTACTTTACTAAAACCATTTTTCGGCAGATTCTTCCTATGGCAGGTTTATGTAATAGTATACCGATATATTGATAATATTCGGGAATATGATTGAATATTCCTTAAAATCATCAAATCTAAAATTTGGTAACGAAATCTAAATAAACAAAAAAGTTTTTCTCAGTAAATGTTGTTTTTCGGCCGATCATTCCTATGACAGCTATATGTTATAGTAAACCGATATTTATCATATTGAGTATAATGATTGGATATTACTTAAAATTACTAAATCCAAAATTTGGTAACGAAATCTTAAAAAACAAAAGGATTTTTGTTAGGAAATGTGGTTTTTCGGCTGATCGATCCTATGGCAGCTTTATGTTATAGGTTAAATATCGAAAAAATAAAATAAACTCGTTATCCCTATGGGTTAGGAGAGTCTTCGTGCCAAATTTGGTAATTGTAGGTCTTACCGTTTCCGAGATCGGTGCTATCATACGGACAGACAGGCAGACGGACATGGCTAGATCAACTCGCCTCTCGATGCTGATCAAGAATATATATACTTTATGCGGTCTGCCATGCCTCCTTCTGCCCGTTACATACATTTGCACAACTTTAATATACCCTTTACCATTTTTTGGTACAGAGTATAATACCATTTTTTAGTGCAGTGTATAAAAAGGATTGGAGATATCAACGATGCATCAAAACGGGGAAATGACAAAAAGCATTAAGATACGCTACAGCTCTTACTCAAGTTAAAAATTCAAGTGGTAACTACCATGAGTTGAGAGCCTGAATGGATTGATGCTCACAAAGACCATTTATATCAGAAGAGAAGTTGCACAATTATTAAAGTAACCAAGAATTAAAAGCCAAATCGAAGTTCAAGGAATCTCACTGCAAAACGTCGAAATATCTAAGCATAGTATGAGCTTCAATATGAAATTAAGGCTTGAACTTTTCAAACTGAAACAGAATCGTTAGTTTTGTCACAACTACAAAAAGCACTTCCTACCAGAAAATCAATTATCGATATTAAGCGAGATTGGAAGGACTGTGAGCTCCCAGACATCAATTTTAACAAGCCCAGCAGAATCGACATGATTATCGTCGGGGTAAATTTGATATCTAATGATGAGCAAAATCAAAAAAGCTGGTAAAGCTCTCGGTCAAAAATAAGATTTGGCTCGAACATTTTTGAGAAGAAACCGATAGCGAACAAAAAGATATTCGTAGCAACAGCGATGAACGACTTTTCGTAGCAGGCACTCATAAAATGTAGCAAGCAATAGGATTGTCTGCAGCAAGAAATTTGCGTACTCGTCCACTTCAATAACAATTACATTCTTGAAATGCGAAAAAAATGGCAGTTGCTACCAAAAAAACGTATATGAGCTAGGTCAATAAAATGAAACGAAAATTTTAAGTCAGAGTAGCAAAGCACTATGGTACTCCATACAGAATTCTGGGCGCCTATAAAAAAAATTCAACTTGTATGAGATGTGGCCTCTATATGATTAAAAATCTCTGTGATAATATGTTTCATTGTTTGCTGAACAAACAGCCGAAGAATATTCTTTTCTGCTCGCACTTATGTTGTTGTTGCTATTTCTCCAACTACGTTGCTTTTGTCTGCTCGCTCTGTGGTTGTTATTGTTTTTGTTGGCCTTGCAACATTTTGTTTGCTTTTGTTTTTAATGTACATGTATTAGCAATTTTGTGCAATGTGTAATGTAAACATGCGTTAAAAGAAGAAAGAATATATCAGTCTATATGAATTATTTAGTTTCTTCTTTTTTTTTGGCAATGAGCGTTATATAAAAAAATTAAAGCAAATACGATTTGTGCATAAGGCACACACGGAAAAGCTCAACAGGAAAACTGTATATATAAAAATTTTAACATTAATATTAAAAAATTACTGCCGTGCACCTTTGCTTTCCGTTATTACATTAAATTTTAGACATTACGATGTTCTAATGTTACTGCTTGGATAGCAGTAACTTCGACCAGTTTACTGGTTTTTCTATCCAGCTTGTGTATCAATCTTCATCTGTCAAACCCGTTAAAAGCATGAGAAAAAAAGAGATCACATGTATTTCCTTTGTCCAATTAGTAATTTCTTATATATCCAAATTAGAATCTAATAAAACAATTTTGGTGGTTGTTTTAAGCTCCACTGCGCTCTCAATTGTGTTGTTACGCATTTGCCTGTTGTGAGAGCGTAAATTATTTTTGGCAAGCATAAGAACGTAACCAGTGTGAGATTAAGTGACTATTAATACAGTTTTTTTTTTCTTTTTTTTTGTTTTTTTTTCGCAGACGTTGTTTTAGCGCACTACCAAGCAAGAGGACATACGAAACCAGACCTAGTGCCTGTTCCACAGCTACGACCAAATGGTCAACAGCTGCTTTATCTACTTAACAAATTTTTACTTATAGATTAAAAAACACTAATTACAAAAATTAAACAAACTAAATTAAAATTAATACGACTATTAATAGACTAAATTAAAATAAGTATCTAATTCTATGTAATTTCATTAAATCTACAAGTAAGAAAAGATTTTAAAGTGTGAGAAGAGGCTATGTTAGAAAATAAGTGATAGTTGGAGTTATAAGCCAAACACATAACATAAAAGGGATCATGCAGTAGGAAAGACGATCGTGCAGTATTTAGTCTAATGGATAAATAATATCTTGTTGAACGCGAAGGTACGTTAAAATTTATTTTCCCAAGAAGATAAGGAGAATTGACACTGCCGTTAATCAGGTTATGAAAAAAAAGAATACCTAACACGGATCTCCGACTAGCTAAGGTAGGAAGATTAATCAATTTAAGGCGGCAATGGTATGAAGGGAGACGAATTGGCGAATTCCAGTTCAATCCACGCAACGCAAAAAGTAAAAATTGTTTTTGGACAGATTCAATACAGTCAGAATATGTTGTGAGTTGGGGGTTCCAAACACATGAAGCATATCCTAAAATCGGACGAACCAAAGATGTGAAAAGCTGCTTGGTGGTATACGGATCATTAAATTCTTTAGACCATCTCTTAATAAAGCCAAGAACACCTCTAGCTTTATTAGTGGTCATGAGAATATGAGAACTATAGTTAAGTTTCGGGCAAATCAAAACACCTAAGTCGTTAAATTCATAGAATCGTGCTAAAGTAGAACCGTTTAAGGAGTAGGAATACAACGTAGGATTGTTACGAGTGAAAGACATTACTTTACACTTTTCACAATTAAGGTAAAGAAAATTATCCTTACAACACATTGAAAGTTGATCGAGGTCTTCTTGAAGAGGATTCTGATGATGAAGTGAATCCAGAGTAAAACAAAGTTTTACATCATCAGCAAACATAAGCACATGAGAATACTTAATAACCGATGGAAGGTCATTTATGAAAATGTTAAAAAGCAAAGGACCTAAGTGGCTGCCCTGTGTGACACCAGAATGGACATTAATATTTTTAGAAACACAGCCATTAAATAACACTCTTTGGGACCTACGTCTTAAGTAGCTATCAATCCACCTTACAAGATTAGGCGAAAAGCCAAATCTATCTAATTTGGTAAGAAGCAACGAATGGCAAACACTATCAAATGCTTTACTGAAATCTGTATAAATAACATCTGTCTGACAACAACGGGCAAATCCACTGGAAACAAGTGAAGTGAACTCCAGAAGATTTGTAACAGTTGAACGTTTTTTAGAAAAGCCATGTTGAGATATACTCAAATTCGGAATAATATAATGCTGAAGCTGGTCAGTAATTATATGTTCGAGCAACTTTGGTATTGCGCAAAGCTTAGCAATACCTCGATAGTTTGAAATATCCCTTTTAATACCTTTTTTATGAAGAGGCAAAATGAAGGATTCTTTCCATACCATTGGAAAAGAAAAGGTCGTAAGCGATAAATTGAACAACTTACGAAGAGGAAGAAGTAAAGCGCTAGCACAGTACTTTAAAACACATGCAGGAATACTGAATTTAACGTTGACTAAATACGAATTATAGTAAAATTTATTCGCGTGATTAAAATTGTAGCGCGAGACAGTATAATTTGCGTAATCAACTGCCAAACCGGTACGTTTAAATTTATTAAAAAGACGATTTTTACGATTTTTTAACCGAATTAAATCGCGAGAAAACCATGCTGGTCTATTTGACTCAGGGAAAACCTTAACTTTAGGAACGCATTTTTTAAAAAATTTTAGTAAAGTTTTATTAAACAACTGCACAGCTTCATCGATATCACCCATGGAATTTAAAGCCGACCAATCAGTATTTAAGAGAAACTGGTTAAGTTTACCAAAATCAGCTTTTCTAAAACAAAAAGATTTATCAGCTTTCCCACTAGGTGAAATCGATGAAGATGTCTTCATAAGAATTTCTAACTGAAGAGTAGGGTGGTAACTATCTTCAGGGATAGATAACGGATTAGACCTACGCACTGAAAAATGTGTGGCATGATCAGTAAAAACTAAGTCTAGTGTACGATTCATATTATTCTTAATAAAATTTATTTGCTTAAGAGAATCATCTAATATTGCATCAACAAATTTACACGAAAAGCCAGGTACAAGGGAATTAGAATGCTCAGAAGGAGATCAAGAGATAAGTGGGAGATTAAAATCACCCATGACTAATAAATAGTCAGCGTTGTGGAGAAGAGAGTGGACAAATTTTATAGAGTCCACATGAGCAGTGTAAATTGTATCGTCAGACGAAGGTGGAATATAAGAACAAGTTAAAAATATATTGCAATTATCAACCGAAACTTTTACACAAAGAAACTCAATGTTATCAGAGAAATGGGTAAATACTTCATCAGCACATAGGGACGATCTAACAGAAATTAGAACACCACCACCAATTCTCGCAGATCGATCTCTCCTAAAAGTAACAAAGCTACTATTGAAAATCTCTGAATTAAGGACTTCTGGACGGAGCCAAGTTTCAACAAAAACAATAATATCAGAATCAAAAGAAAAGCTATCAAGAAATAATCTTTTAAGTTTCGAATTAATTCCTCTAACGTTTTGAAATGAAACTAACAAAGTGGATAGTTCAGAATTACCTACTTTTTTTCTGTTTTTGCCGCACTTTTTACGTTTTTTGGCACAGGAACTAAATTAGCTACAATAGGCGGTGCTTTATTCCGATCTTTGTAATCATATTCATGCACAATACAGTTACTAGGCCAAAAGTCGGGCTTAAGCAGTTCCGCAAAATAATCGGCCGGAACTATAATTTTAAAGGAAGAGATAGAACGTTTATGTGCAAACTTAAACTTATTAATAATAGGATTAGAAATGGATGGACATTTAGAAATTATGTAATGATTAACATCACATTCCGTAGTGTCCATGGCCAACCGGGAGACAAAGATAGCTTTAGTGACAGGAACGACAACTAAGGGCTTAGGTGTAGTTTTGACAGATGGCTGTATAATTGGCACAATAGCAGGGTTAGAAACACCTGTATTAACTGCCACAGCAAAAGAAACTGGAGGAGAAACTGACATAGGAGTTGAATACACCTGGTCGCTATTTTGATTTGAGCAACCAGGAGTATTTAGGCTGTCATCAGCACTAATAACTATTGTAGGGGGTACTTTTGTTTTAGAAGATTTGGCCTTCTTCCGTTTAGGAGACAAATCAGAACATTTATACTCCTCAAAAGATTTTTGAGTTAATTTATTTTGATGTTCCAGTACCTAAACCATTCTGTTGTTGTGTCTAAGAATGCCTGTAGTTTATTGGTAGCTAACGTTAAAGTTTCATTTGCAAAATAATTACCGTGCCGTCAGCAAATGTGGCAATTATAGTGTTTTCATCATCGGGTACTGGTATGCCTGCTGTTAATAATGTAAAGAGTAGCGGGCCAAGCACACTGCCTTTAAGAATCCCTGGACCTATTTCTCTTAGCGATGAGGTACTATCATTGATTTTTACGAAAAATTTTCTTTCAAATACGTTTTTTTTATTGTGTTGTGATATGTTTCAGGACAGTAGTTCATTTATTTTGTAAATCAATGCCTTGCGCCAGACCTTGTCGAAGGCTCTTTGTATGTATAGGTAAACTACAACACAATATTTAGTTGAGTCTAAATCGCTGAGTATTTTGTAGGTAACTCTGTGTATCTGTTATAAGGTTGTATGCTTTTGTCTGAATCCAAACTGATGATCAGGGATGGCTTTGATTTCTTCTACATAGTATGGGTTTAATTTTTTTTTGTTTGTAAATAACAGTTTATCAAATCATTTGCTCATCACAGGTAAAAGGCTTATTGGTCTGTGAGATAATGTTTTTGTGACATCGTTGCATGGTTTTGGTATTGGTATTATAGTTGATATTTTGCAAAGTCTTGGGAAGTGATTGGTTCTTAACATTGTATTAAATATGTTACGTATATATTGTTTTTTAATCGTCTGCAATTAAAATTCTTTCCGTGATCAGGTCATATCCAGAGCCTTGTTTTTTTTAATATCTTTGTTTATGCACAGATCGATGTCTCTTATTGTTATAGGATTAAGTTTTAAGTCTCTCTTTGGTCTGCTGCTTATTCGAAGTGTAGTATTACTTAATTAACCGTCTGAGAAAATATCTTCAAAGTAATCAGCTAGTGTTGTCGCTTATTCTATGTTAGTGCGTGCCCACTTTCCGTCATTTTTCCTAATTGGAGGCACATGTGGCGTTTCATTTAGTAGTTATTTTGTAGCATTCCACAATGAATAATTTGTATCAAAGTTTGCCGTCAGGTTTTTTATTTGGTTAGATATTAATGTGTTATGGTTTATCTTTAGTTGATTTTTTAATTCTCTTGTAGCTCGGTTCCATTGCGCTTTGTCATCAGAAAAAAGAGTTTGATGCTATCTTTTGGGCGTAATTTTTAAAGCTGCTTATTGGATTGTATCATTTAAGTGTTTTGTCTCGATGTTTTCATGGGTTTTTAAGGGAACATGAGTTTGTAGTTGCATGTTTATAAACTTTCGAAATGAGTCCCAGTCAGACTTTTGATTATTTATTTTTGTTTGTTCGTTATTGACTTTTATGAGTGAATTGTATTTGAGCAAAACTGGAGTGTGGTCAGAAGATAGTTCGTAAGCACTTTTTATTTCAAAATGGTTTATGTGAATATTTTTTACTATGTAGTTCGTAAGCACTTTTTATTTCAAAATGGTTTATGTGAATATTTTTTACTATACAGAAGTCAATCAAGTCTGGCTTTTTGGTTGGATGAGAGGGCCAGTATGATGGATCGCCTGTACTGATAAGATTTCCTTTTACATTTTTGTATTGCTTTCAACAGGTCTTTTCCTTTTTTATTGAAAGTAAAATTTTTTTTTTTTTTTCGCAGACGTTGTGGTAGCGCACTACAAGAGGACTTACGAAAAGAGACCTAGTGTCTGTTCCACAGCTAGGACCGATAATGGTCAACAGCTGCTTTATCTACTTAGCAAATTTTATTAGTACTAAAAGATTACAAAAACTAATTAATAAAATTAAAAACTAAACTAAAATTAATACAACTATATATAGTATAAATCTACAAGTGAGAAAATATTATAAAGAGGAAGAAGAGGCTATGTTAGAAAATAAATGATAGAGTTATAAGCTAAGCACATAACATAAAAGGGATCATGCAGTAAGAAAGATGATCGTGCAGTGTTTAGTCTAATGGGCAAATAAAATCTTGTTGAACGCGAAGGCACGTTATAATTTATTTTCCTAAAGAGACAAGGCGAATTGACTTTTCCGTTTATCAGGTTATGAAAAAAGAGTATACCTAACACGGATCTCCGACTAGCTAAGGTAGATTAATCAATTTAAGGCGGTAATGGTATGAAGGAAGGCGAATCGCAGAATTCCAGTTTAACCCACGCAACGCAAAAAGCAAAAATTGTTTTTGGACAGATTCAATTCGGTCAGAATATGTTGTGAGTTGGGGATTCCAAACACATGAAGCATATTCTAAAATCGGAGGAACTAAAGAAGTAAAAAGCTGCTTGGTGGTAAACGGATCATTGAATTCTTTAGACCATCTCTTAATAAAGCCAAGAATACCTCTAGCTTTATTAGTGGTCATGAAAATGTGAGAATTAATATTAGGTTTCGAGCTCATGTTTTGATGTCGTTAAATTCATAAACAAGTGCTAAAGTAGAACCATTTAAGGAGTAGGAATAAAACCTAGGTTTGCGACGAGTGAAAGACATAACTTTACACTTTTCACAATTTAGGTAAAGAAAATTATCCTTACACCACTTTGAAAGTTGATCGAGGTCTTCTTGAAGAAGATTCTGATGATGAAGGGAATCTAGAGTAAAACAACAACATCATCAGCAAACATAAGCACATGAGAATGCTTAATAACCAATGGAAGGTCATTTATGAAAATAAAGAAATGAAATAAAAAGCACATGAGAATGCTTAATAACCAATGGAAGGTCATTTATGAAAATGTTAAAAAGCAAAGGACCTAAGTGGCTGCCCTGTGGGACACCAGAATGGACATTAATATTTTTAGAAACACAGCAATTAAATAAAACTTTTTGGGACCTACGTCTTAAATAGCTATCAATCCATATTACAAGTTTAGGTGAAAAGCCAAATGTTTTTGTGGAGAGGCCAATTGTAAGATTGTTTCCATACCATAGGAAAGGAAAAGGTCGTAACCGATATATTAAACAACTTACAACAAAAAGGAAGGTGTAAAGCGCTAGCACAGCACTTTAAAACATATGCAGGAATACCGTCAGGGCCGACAGAAAAAGTGGGTTTAATAACTACTAAATAAAACAGAAGCATTTTTTCATCAATAACTGGACAATAGATTGGATAAGAGGCCCCTGTACTTTGGTCGGGATAAAAACTAAGTGAGACAAAACTATCACTATAGCTATTTGGAAGAAGCTTTCAATTCTTGTAATTCAGACATATTGGCCTGTTTGCATAATGTCGTTATTTATGTTTGTTGTATTAGCCAACTTTTTTGGTAGTGGAGTAGTGACTTTTGCTTTTTCTTTATCGTTATTGTTTTCTAATACTTTGGCAAAGCTTAGGCTGTAAATTTTTGCTGATGGATGCAATTTTTGGTGTTTGCAGTGCCTCTGCAGATCTAACAGCAGGAAAGCGCTTAATTTTAAGTGCTTTATAAATTTCACACCCTTTGTAGTTGGCTGTGTGGCCACCAGAACACAAAGCACATTTTACTTGGCTGTCCTCTAGTTGACAATCTAAGGTTTTATGGGCCCCTGCACACTTTACACAAATGGGGTCTCTGGTGGTACAATAATTTTTGATGTGGCCATATTTTTGACAATTGGTGCATTGCGCAATTGTTCTTTTGTGATGTGGTGGTTCAATATAGATTTTGGTATGTAGAAGGCAGTTGATATTGTATATGTCTTTGTTATTATCATTTTGTCTAAGCTCAACAAACCATATTGGAAGCGGTGTGTTTGAATTCCGAATTTAATGTGCAATTGAATGTGCGAAGAAAATGTGCAACTCTGCCACATGAAACCAGCGGAAAAAACCAGCAGTTTCATCATATTTTATGGAGAGAAAACAGGCAATTTCCTAAGCTCGGGAAAAATTCACTACAGTAACATGTGCAGATGTGCAAATTGATAGCAAGGACTACAGTGAATTAAGTTTTAATCCAAGGAATGGACAACGTATGAAGAAGTTAAAGAAGTGGTGTCAGCAATAATGTGAAAAAAGGAAAACTAGTTGTTACCATTACTACTGAAATCGTAAATACAATATGTTAGAATGCATAATAGCCTGTGTGTTGCGGTTTATCATGATGATGCGGTGCAAAACTAGATATCCCTTATAACTAACCTCAGATGAATGGAGGAGTGCCAGAATAGCTACAGTAAAACTGTAATAGCAAACTGATTTTGCTGAAGAAATTAAGATACTTCAAAACAATAAAATACTAGATATGATAAGCAAATTTAGACCATTTAAATCATTCGTGGATAATTAAGGGGTATTAAGAATAGGTAGTAGGCTACATGTTTTTAAATTAAACTTGATGTTGAGTAACTCAATCAAAATTCACAATTGAATCCGCATTTAAAATTATCGGAATTTTTTTAAGTTAAACTTCGTTAGCGGCAGTAGTGGTTTGAAAATTATGTAACATACCTGTGAAAAGATACCACATTATTACCTGCGAGAGAGGACTAGGACTACAGTCAGCACGTTAAATAGTTGGACAAATTTTAAGCAGAATCGATACGGAAGCCTCGAAAGCTCAGTGATAAGGGCACTGACCATCATACACAAAGGAAAGTTGTGAAGGTTTTTAAATTAATTTGCAATTTTATTTTTATATAAATTTACTTTTATATGTTTTTTACTATATTGCTTAAAAATAGATATATGAAATATAATACATTTATAAGCATGCAAAATGTATCAGGTCACAAAAAAATGTGACATGGCGCTTATTCCAGGAAATCACAATTGTGTGCTTTTTCATTCGACTGAAATGACTGGTTATTTTCCCAACAATAAATACGTAATTAAGCAAAGTCAGATTGCAAGTCTGGATAGCTCAGTAGTAAGGGTAGTGACCAGCTTACATGAAGGCATGATTTCAAATCTTTGTGCGAAAACTTTTTAAGTTGGTTTTTTATTTTTTGTTTTTAATCAATTTGTGGTATGCGTTCAAAGCTTGCAGGGAACATACATATTAAAATATTAAAAATGCATGTCTTTATTTGCATTTAAATTAAATTCAATATTTTTACAAAAATGCAAAAAACACTGCTTTCATAAAAGATTACATCTAACCGAAATGTCGAAATGTTTATATTATTTCATGCATAGTTATAATATTTGTGTTTTGTTCATCGGCGCATCACACACACTCTTAAATGTGCTTAACTCACGTTTTAAGTGTCGAACATAATGTGCAAATGTATTGAAAATGAAGAAATTAGTATTCCAGATCATAATATTCAACAGATTGCTCACTAAGCTTGTGTATTAAGCAATTGTCATTCTCTCGTAAACTAAGTCCTATAATAGTTTATCTGTTTTTTTTTTGTTTTCACTTCAAAATTTTCAAGTCACTGCCGGAGATTAAGAAGTTTCACTTCAAAAAATAAGAAACAGGAATATTCAGAAAAAAATGCTCATTTTAGATTCACAAATTTATTTATAAAGAGAACCTGTTTTAAACAGAGAAATAAGTTCTCGGGTTCCAGCGACAGCCCTGATATTAAACGCAGATTTAAAAAACAAACTTCCTTTTTTGCTTTTTGATGTTTTTTGTTATAGTTTTATAGTTTAACTAGATTTACCTGCTTGCTTCGCTAAGCCTTTTTTGTTTTCTGTATTGAAACACTCATATTTTTAGAATTATAATATCTAGGCAGATTCCAAGAACTACGAACAACTTTCCTTTACCTTTTATATGGATAGTGGCACCGCCAATTGTTAAAAGATATCTTATTTATTCCGGTGTCTTTTACATATGGAACAAATTTTATCAATCTGCGTCAAATAAGATCAGAAATATAACGAATTAAGATTGTTTCATACTTATGAGGACAAAGCACCCACCATATCGTACTAACTTTTTTTGCAAGGGAACAATCTGTAACTACCACATTAGAAAAAACACTCAATAAAGAACAGCGGGTCAAGACAATTTTTAAAAGTTTATTAAAATGAAAGTCAAAAGTGAAATGCCATAAAATCATTACAAAGATTATTAATTCAGCCAAAACAAAAATTACAAATATAGCAACCGGTGCATGATATATAACAGTTATATATAAACTAACATATCAAAAACCCAAAACATTTTTTTTTTTTTTTTTTATTAATTTTTCGCAGACGTTGTTGTAGCGCACTACCAAGCAAGAGGACATACGAAACCAGACCTAGTGTCTGTTCCACAGCTACGACCAAATGGTCAACAGCTGCTTTATCTACTTAACAAATATTTACTTATAGATTAAAAAACACTAATTACAAAAATTAAACAAACTAGATTAAAATTAATACGACTATTAGTAGTCTAAATTAAAATAAGTATCTAATTCTATGTAATTACATTAAAACTACAAGTAAGAAGAGATTTTAAAGTGTGGGAAGAGGCTATGTTAGAAAATAAATGATAGTTCGAGTTATAAGCCAAACACATAACATTAAAGGGATCATGCAATAGGAAAGATGATCAAGCAGTGTTTAGTCTAAAGGGCAAATAATATCTTGTTGAACGCGAAGGCACGTTAAAGTTTATTTTTCCAAGAAGATAAGGAGAATTGACACTGCCGTTTATCAGGTTATGAAGAAAAAGAATACCTAACACGGATCTCCGACTAGCTAAAGTAGGAAGATTAATCAATTTAAGGCGGGAATGGTATGAAGGAAGGCGAATCGCAGAATTCCAGTTTAACCCACGCAACGCAAAAAGCAAAAATTGTTTTTGGACAGATTCAATTCGGTCAGAATATGTTGTGAGTTGGGGATTCCAAACACATGAAGCATATTCTAAAATCGGACGAACCAAAGAAATGAAAAGCTGTTTGGTGGTATACGGATCATTAAATTCTTTAGACCATCTCTTAATAAAGCCAAGAACACCTCTAGCTTTATTAGTGGTCATAAGAATGTGAAAACTAAAGTAAAGTTTCGGGCTCATCAAAACACCTTAGTCGTTAAATTCATAAACACGTGCTAAAGTAGAACCGTTTAAGGAGTAGGAATACAACCTGGGTTTGCTACGAGTGAAAGACATTACTTTACACTTTTCACAAATAAGGTATAGAAAGTTATCCCTAAACCACTTTGAAAGTTGGTCGAGGTCTTCTTGAAGAAGATTCTGATGAAGAAAGGAATCTAGAGTAAAACAAAGTTTTACATCATCAGCAAACATAAGCACATGAGAATGCTTAATAACCGATGGAAGGTCATTTATGAAAATATTAAAAAGCAAAGGACCTAAGTGGCTGCCCTGAGGGACACCAGAATGGACATTAATATTTTTAGAAACACAGCCATTAAATAAAACTTTTTGGGACCTACCTCTTAAATAACTATCAATCCACCTTACAAGTTTAGGCGAAAAGCCAAATCTATCTAATTTGGTAAGAAGCAACGAATGGCAAACACTATCAAATGCTTTACAGAAATCAGTATAAATAACATCTGTCTGAAAACAACGGGCAAATCCACTGGAAACAAGTGAAGTGAACTCCAAAAGATTGGTAACTGTTGAGCGTTTTTTACAGAAGCCATGTTGAGATATACTCAAATTCGGAATAATATAATGCTGAAGCTGGTCGGTAATTATATGTTCCAGCAACTTTGGTATTGCGCATAGCTTAGCAATACCTCGGTAGTTTGAAATATCCCTTTTACTACCTTTTTTATGAAGAGGCAAAATGTAGGATTCTTTCCATACAATAGGAAAAGAAAAGGTCGTAAGCGATAAATTGAACAACTTACGAAGAGGAAGAAGTAAAGCGCTAGCACAGTGCTTTAAAACACATGCAGGAATACCATCCGGGCCAACAGAAAAAGTGGGTTCAATAGACAATAAATAAGACAGAAGTATTCTTTCATCAATAACAGGGCAATTAATCGGGTAAGAGGCCCCATTACTTGGGTCAGAATAAAAACTACGTGAGACAGAACTATCACTATAGTTATTTTGGAAGAAGCTAGCAAATAAGTTAGAAATATCAGCATTATTACATCCCTCAACATTACCTAGCTTCATAATGGAGGGAAAAGAATTAGACCTGCGTTTTGAATTAATAAAATTATAGAACGACTTAGGATCACGATTAATATTGAGTTTAACGTTAATTAAATACGAATTATAGTAAGATTTATTCGCGTGATTAAAATTGTAGCGCGAGACAGTATAATTTGCATAATCAACTGCCAAACCGGTACGTTTAAATTTATTAAACAGACGATTTTTACGATTTTTCAACCGAATTAAATCGCGAGAAAACCATGCTGGTCTATTTGACTCAGGGAAAACCTTAACTTTAGGAACGCATTTTTTGAAAAATTTTAGTAAAGTTTTGTTAAACAACTGCACAGCTTCATCGATATCTCCCATGGAATTTAAAGCCGACCAATCAGTATTTAAGAGAAACTGGTTAAGTTTACCAAAATCAGTTTTTCTAAAACAAAAAGATTTACTAGCTTTCCCACTAGGTGAATTCGATGAAGATGTCTTCATAAGAATTTCTAGCTGAAGAGTAGGGTGGTAACTATCTTCAGGGGTAGATAATGGATTAGACCTACGCACTGAAAAATGTGTGGCGCGATCAGTAAAAACTAAGTCAAGTGTACGATTCATACTATTCTTAATAAAATTTATTTGCTCAAGAGAATCATCTAATATTGCATCAACAAAATTACACGAAGAGCCAGGTACAAGGGAATTAGAAAGCTCAGAAGGGGACCAAGTTACAAGTGGGAGATTAAAATCACCCATGACTAATAAATAGTCAGCGTTGTGGAGAAGAGAGTGGACGAATTTTATAGAATCCACATGAGCCGTGTAAGTAATATCATCAGATGAAGGTGGAATATAAGACCAAGTCAAAAATATATTGCAATTGTTAACGAAAACTTTAACACAAAGAAACTCAATATTATTAGAGAAAGGGGTAAGTATTTCATCGGCGCATAGAGATGAATTGACAGAAATCAGAACACCACCACCAATTCTCGCGGACCGATCTTTCCTAAAAGTTACAAAATTACTATTAAAGATTTCTGAGTTAAGGACTTCAGAGCGGAGCCAGGTTTCAACAAAGACAATAATATCAGAATCAAAAGAAAAGCTATCGAGAAATAACCTTTTAAGTTAAGAATTAATTCCTCTAACGTTTTGAAAAGATACCAACAGAGTTGACAGCTGAGAATTATTTACTTTTTTCTCTGTTTTGCCGCACTTTTTAAGTTTTTTGGTACCGGGACCAAATTAGCTACAATAGGTGGAGCTTTTTTCCGATCTTTGTAATCATATTCATGCACAATACAATTACTAGGCCAAAAGTCGGGTTTAAGCAATTCCGCGAAATAATCGGCCGGAACTATAATTTTAAACGAAGAAATAGATCGCTTATGGGCAAACTTAAATTTATTTATAATAGTATTAGAGATAGATGGACATTTAGAGATTATGTAATGATTAACATCACATTCCGTAGTGTCAATGGCCAACCGGGAGACAAAGACAGCCTTCGTGACAGGAACGACAACTAAAGGCTAAGGTGAAATTTTGACTGAAGGCTGTATAGTTGGCACAATAGCAGGGTTAGAAACACCTGTATTAACTGCCACAGCAAAAGAAACTGGAGGAGAAACTGACATAGGAGTTTAATACACCTGGTCGCCATTTAGATTTGAGCAACCAGGAGTATTTAGGCTGTCATCAGCATTAATAACAATTGTAGGGGGTACTTTTGTTTTGGAAGATTTAGCCTTCTTCCGTTTAGGAGACAAATCAGAACATTTGTACTCCTCAAAAGATTTTTCATAATCTTCTAGCTTTTCACCAAGCCGTTTATAATCCTTTACTAACTCCGAAAAGGCATTACGGGATTTCATAACAAATTTGGAAAAATTAATTTCCGAAGGGCGGCAGTCAGGACACGACCAGCGCAAGCCATTATTTTTGGCAATGCTGTCCACGATTCGACCATTCAAGTCCAGCACAAGCGACATGTGCATGGTTATCGCAAATCCAACACGATACAGAAACGCTAGCAGCATCAAGTGATTTCTTACACTTCGCGTAACAGCAAGCCATGATTACAAAAGGAAAAAATGAATTAGAAAAAAAATTTTAAAATATTCAAAATTAAGGATTTAAAAGGAAGCAGAAGCCAAAAAGTATGCAATTAAAATTTAATAAAGCAGGAGAAAGTACTAAAAAAGGAAAGAGAACGTTTGAATAAAAAAACGTAAAACAGTCACTCACTATGCAACAAATACAATATAGTCGCGCAAAAAACAGGTGTTCGCTATTTGTTTACAAAAACAAAAAAATGCAAAGCACCAAAATTACAAAATTAATCACCAAGAAATTTAATTTTTATAAAATGATTTCACCAGAGAGCACCGAATAAATTCTAATGCCACCACCGATAATTATGAGAAAAGCACTATTGATAACGCACAATTTAGTAATAAAAACACGAGTTATTATCTAGTAACTAAATAAAAACAGCGGAACGCAAACTAAGCACGACTAGTACAGTACACAGCGAAAACTCGTTATTTACCTGAAGTGTAAAAATAAGTATGTAAAAAAACAAAAAAATAAAAAAAAAAAAAACAATATAACAATAATTTATATCGAGAATAAATTGTATAAAATAGAAAATGGATTTTTTAGTTGCCGGAGCTTTATGCCAAAATCAATTTTAGATGTAAACTGAAGTTAGTAGAACAAAAACAATATTAAGCCTAATGTCATCATATTATAAACAATAAATTAAAACCGAATTAAAATGCCAAAGAAAATTACACAATAAAAAAAATTACACTGAAAATCTAGTCATCCTGCGGCATGTAAATTCTTCAAAATAGTTTTAGTAATTTATGCAATGATTAACAACACGTGTACGAATTGTGATTCATTTAAATGAATTTTAGATTATTTTTTGCGGAGCGGTTATATATATGTTTCTCCATTAACCCATTTAGCACTATAACCCACACCCGAAACAAATATTTTGCACACGCAAACAAACCAAATGTAATTTAACATAAACATTTTCAAAAATTTCACAATAAAAGTAATTAAATATTTTTGTGCATCATTTGCTTCATATTTTTTACACTAAAGCAAAATTTTAATAATACCTTTTTAATTTTACTTCAACTTTGGTTCAATTAATATTTCACTATATTTATTCACATACATTGCTTTTTTTCAATACATAGTGTACGCACAATACAATTTAGTGATTGACGATATTTGCTTAAGAAAAAGCCAATTAGTATCAATGACATAAGCGTAGTTTAATTATAGGTTTTCTCGTTATAAATATTGCACTTTTTGAGTGAATCGATGGCTATTTAACTCGTTGGAACACGGAATAAAGCCGTTTATATGAGCAACTGTTCTACAGTCCTCACAACCACATTTGATTTCAAAATGTTAACCACTGCCTCTCTAACTGAATGGCACATGTTCTTAAAGGCATTTAATGCCCGCAAGGAAAAAAAAGCAAAGAAAAGTAAACTGTAAAAGTCAACTTTCACTTTTTATCGTATGTCCTTTGTTTTATCATTCTATGTCGTATCTTGGTTTTCATCGTGTGAGTACTTTACACATCTTTTGAGTTTCCATTCGCCGTGCTCTTTAATTTCGCTTTCTAAATCTCTTAAATCTGTTTTATTTTGCCACTCTTTATTTTACCATATTGGCTCTTACTTACGTTTGACTTTTACACTAGTTGTATACATTTTAATAATTAAATTAAATAGTGCTCACTGGGCAATTGTAATGAATGTTCCACATTGACTTAGCAAAGCCTGGTTTTTGTTAACTTTATACGCAAAGTGTGGTTATTGGCATGTCTTTGCTCGCAGTAGTATCAGAAAAAAATTTATAAATAAATACACATTTAAATCGGAATTAATTCTTATCTAAAACTTATGATCAATTGTTTTCGATGCTGTTATAAAAGTGTAATTAGCTTTTAAAATGTGCTAAATGTTTTTGTAGACTAACATTACTTAATTTCAAATTGTTTTCGATGTGAAACATCTTTTCACTCGATATTGACGTGCAACATATTTTCGCTAGCTGTAGTGAAATGAACTATGTATTAGCGTTCCAAGTCATACGTCATGCAACCCGCGTCATGCGTTCGGTTAATGCAGACCTAATGCAGCAATCTAACAGTATTAATACATAATTAAGCAATGGCGAGGGGCAAGGCTCTTTGCCTCAGTGGTAAGGGTACTTACCATGGGAATTGTTGAGTTGGCTTTCAGTTGTTGTTTTAAATCAATTGCAGCTTGCATTAAAATTTTGCGGAAGACATATGAAAATATTGAAAATTAATGTCTTTATTTACATTTAAATTAAATTGACTGTTCTATTTTTGTCTCGCTCTCTATGTATATTATTTATATAAAGCAGCTATTGAACAATAAATGTTTCACATCAACCCATGCATGTTGATTCTCTCTAGTTTTGTTGACTTTTTATTTCAACAACACTGTGCTTTTTGGGAACCAATACAAATGTCTATAATAACACTTGCAAGAACAATAACAAATAAATTGTTGCCATATATTAATCAAAAGAACTATTTATGCGTAAATAGCAAAAGCCGAAATACGGAAATTTGGAAAAATGCCATGACATTTGAGTTGTAAGAAAGTCTGTTAAGGTGAGCGTTTGAGTGTAAGAGTCACAAATTTAGTGCTTTGTTTGATTTTGGTTGCAAAATGTATGCCTGCGACAGTTGATGCGATTTCAATGGGTGAGATATTCACACCCTTATACAGAAATTAATGACAACGAATTTGTATTTCAAATAAATAACTGGACGACGGAAGAAAAATTAAAAAAAAATTAATACAAATTCGGTAGTGCAAAATATCATCGCTCGCTGAACAACTTATGAGATAAACTTTTAAAATTTTTTTCGAATTCATGTGGAAACCATTCGAAGGGGGATGCAAATCAGTTTGATTTCAGTTTCATTCTTTTAGTTCTCGTTGTTCAAATAAACATTTTGTTTTATTTGTTAGAAAAGGAATAGCATAACAAAAGACTAAACAATTTATTAAAATTAAAAAATTAAATATAAACTACAATACATCTTTTTGAATTTTGTAAGATGCTGCATATATATATGTATGTACACATTAAAAAAAAAAAATTTCTTCTACAATATTTTAAAGTTTTAACCATAATTATCATTAACTTGCTAAAAAAAAACTAATAAAATTTAACTCAGGCATTTAAAGCGGAACCAAAAAGTTAACTTAAAAATTTTTGGCGCGAAATACATTATAACTAAAGTAGAGGTGTCTCTTATTCTTATTTTCTAGTTACTCTGTGTTAATTGGTACTCTTAGGAAATCAAAAAAGCTTTTCTGTGAGGACTTTAATCATTTAAATGTAATAGATAGAAAAAGTGGTAGTGCCAAACTTTTACAGTTATGTTTGGCTCGTCATAAGCATTTAGTGTATTTTTGGAGGTGATTTATAAATTTTTACGCCGCACAACACTATATAGTCGGTGGCTGTAGCATAGTGAATTGTGTGTCGATTTACTATGCAAGTGGTGCGGGTTCAATTCCCAACACAGGTAACATTAAAAACAACAGAGAGAATTTTCTGTATAGTCGTCGTGCTCTCACACTCTTTTGGCAACGGAAGTGAGAGTAAACACTTGCCATGAAAAAAGCTCTCAAATAGTTCCGTTCGGATTTGGCAATAAGCAGGGAGGTCTCAGTCATATATAGATAAAATAAGCGCACGCAACACAAGTGACTGCGAGAGCAACCCAAAACCCACCTCGGGTTGTAGAGCTAAAAGATGATGATGACAACACTGTAATAGTATGTTTGGATATTGAAGTGCAATTTGTAAATATTCCAATATGTAAATTTATTGAAAAAATTACGGCATGTATGAGTTTTTGTGAATATTTGATTGTTTAAAGGATTTCCGCTCCATTAAATTGACGAAATATGTGTTACTTTTCTGTTAGAATTTATATGGCATAATATAATTAAATATGTTAATAGCATATTAACTGTTTAAATATGCGATGACTTTCATGTTTAACTGCCTAAAAATTCCTTGAAACAAAGAAAAGTTGCTGTTTAGTTTGTTAATTTATAATTTTATTAAATTTTATTATTGTGCGGCTTTGGTATATTCAATTAATTAGCAATCTTATCAAAGTCTCCTTGGACTTTGCCAATTATATCTTCGTTGCGAAAATGATATTCGCATACTCCCAATCTTTACTCAACGGATCGACTTTGTAGCAAAACCTAAGCCAATGGTCCGGTAGTTTTTTGCTGCTTGGAAAGCTAAAACAACCTATGCCGCTTTCATTATTGTCAGTCGTTTCATTACTGCAACTTTCCACTGGACAACGCGTTTTTAATATGAATTTTTTAATATAAATTTTCTTGACCAAAATGCAATCCATCCAATTCATAACACTAGTTTTGTCATTTTCACTACATTTTTTCTTTATGTTCAACACTCATTTCAGCTCCAAGATTGCACTAAATACCTATGATGTCAACAACATCAAATGCCGGCGTTCTAGTAGCCGATGGTCATACCTTCGATAGTTTGCGAAATTTTTAAAAAAAACTATCGATATTATCGCGATAGTATCGTTAAAAAAGAAATTAAAATATAAAAAAAAATCTTTAATGGAACCTGCAAAAGTATTAACTATATGTAATGTGGACTCATTATGGGTTTATACAACTATGGTGAATCACCTAACAAATATTCTTACCGTCAGCCATCTCGAAAACTGTATTAAAAACACGCCTTCTGCACCACCTGCACCACCCGCACAGTTAGCACTACCTGCATAATCAGCACCACCACCGAAAAAATGTTAAATTGCACAAAATTTAACTATTTTAACAAAAAGAATTTTTTGAGGGAAATTACCTGCGCTTCGAATGTTCCAGAGAAATATTAGTGATGAAGTTCACAATGTAAAGCGACTATCGATAATATTTTAAAACCATCGATAGTGTTAGAAAATTAAAACTATCGACACTATCGACAGTACCATCGATAATTTGACACCTCTACTAGTGAGATTGATCCGATTTCGAGAGAGAACAAGGCCCAACTGGTGCCACCTACTATTCATTACACCATAATACATATATATCTACATTGTACGCATATCATCTGTCTGGAAAATAATTAACTCAACCAGAGAATATGTATAATAAGAACACGCATAAACCCGTTGAAAAAGTTTGTACCTAAACATGACTTGATCATGGGTGTTGATGACGACTTCGACATCCTTTATTTTTGCTAATAAATAGCGAGTTTCTTTTTTATTTTCATTTTAAAAATTCAGATTGTCCAAGTGTGAATTCATCTTGCATCTGGAAAATATTAAAATAAGTCATGTCATAGAAATTTGTTAAAAGTTTCATTACTTACCTAATTTTCAGTCTTTGGTAAATTTGCAGTCAGAAACCAAGTGTGAACGTGAACGTTATATTTTAAAGCAAGTGTGAACACAAAGTTAGCGTACGAAACGAACGAGACAGCAATAACTCAACAGCTGATACAGCTGAGCAAACGTTAAGTTTGCAGAAAGGCAAACAACCCTCAGTCAGAGAATATGTATACTAAGAAGACACATCTCATACAAACTGCTTGCAAAATTGAAATGACAAAATCTGGCAGCGGCGGGCAGCATGTGTTGGAAGTCAAAATGCTTAACGCCCTCTGTCGGAAAATATTTTCTGCTCTATGTGTTTGTGTTTCCTTCCTTTGCTATGCATGTGCTGCTCGCATTCATGCTTTGATTACAATCGCTTGTCTTTATTTTGATTTCGGCTTTTATTTTTTTGTGTATGCGCTTTCGATGAGATTTCAAATGATATTGTTTCCCTTTCTGCCTATTCATATGCTGCTCGCACTAATGCATAGTGTGAAATTTATCTATTTTAGGGTAGATATTTTTGTGCATTTTTGCATTATTTAATATGTAATTAATTTCTAACAATTGCGCATGTTTCTATTATTGCACTATATATGTTAATTACAAATTAATAATTATTAATCAATTAGAAATTAATACAAATTATGTAAAAATTGTTATATTTCCATATTTATCCATTCATATTGATCAATTAAATGCAGACACCTGTCAAAAATCAAAATAAATAGTCCACCAATATTCATATTTGGCGTAGCTGGCTTAAATTGTCTTCATTTAATATTTTGCAAACAATCTGAACGAACTGGTGTTTCGATCGATCGCTAGTTCAATTGAATGCATGCCCAATTTTTGGTCCGAATGAACTGAATAATTGCATCATATTTAAATAAATATATTTTACACACACTTAATTTCACAAAAAATGCATGATTAGCGCAAAATATTTTAATTGGCTTTGACTTTTTTCATTCACACAGTCAAAGTGCTGAGAAGCAGCTTTGAAAATGCCTGTAACAATGAAGAAGAAGAGCTAATATTTCATAAAAAGCGAGAAAAATGAACTACAGTCGAAACTCGATAATCCGACTGCTCGCTGATCCGAAAATACAGTAATTCGCAGAGTTATTTTCATGCATTAGCTACTCTGTAATCCGAATTAATTGCAATTCTTTAATCCGAATTACTTGTTCTCTTATGTCTTCAGTGGACTTATATCGTTTCAACGGAAATACTTATATGTTTATATACATCTTATAAATTAATTATTATTTTTTCATTGACCCTTGTGATTGTCTTTGATAAAGTTGCATATATTAAAACAATTCAGAAATCCTAAATATTGGATAGTCTGAAATGGGCCCACAATCATTCTTCGGATTATCGAGTTTCGACTGTAGCTTCACAAATGAAACTTCTAAAAAATGTCAATCGCCACAAAAAATTCTTTGTATATGAAGACAATCACCACACACATACACAAACATGACAACAACCGAAAAAGAAACAAGCGCAACAACAAATATACGCAATCGGCTAGCCCAACAACTAAAATCAAAAAAACGCTGTGTATATGAAGACCATCATCGCATACACATGCAACTACCGCCGAAAAAAATATATGCCATCTTACGGTAGATTCCAGTCCCCACGTCATCTTACGGTAGGGTCCTGGGCTCAGGACCCACGTACAAATTTTTTCTTATTATACATATTCTCTGGAACTGGTGTTTCGGTCGATCGCTAGTTCAATTGAATGCATGCCAAATTTTTGGTCCGAATGAACTGAATAATTGCATCATATTTAAATAAATATTTCTTGCACACACTTATTTTCACAAAAAATGCATGCTTAGCGCAAAATATTCTAATTGGCTTTGACTTTTTTCATTCACACAGTCAAAGTGCTAAGAAGCAGCTTTGAGAATTTAAATGCCTGTAACAATGAAGAAGAAGAGCTAATATTTCATAAAAAGCAAGAAAAATGAACTACAGTCGAAATTCGATAATCCGACTTCTCGCTGATCTGAAAATACAGTAATCCGAAGGGTTATTTTCATGCATTGGCTACTCTGTAATTCAAATAAATTGCAATTCTTTAATCCGAATTGCATGTTCTCTTAATGTCTTCAATGGATTTATATCATTTTAACGGAAATACTTATATGTTTATATACAACTTATAAATTAATTATTATTTTTTCATTGACCCTTGTGATTTTCTTTAATAAAGTTGCATACATTTCAGAAATCCTAAATATTGGATAGTCTGAATTGGGCCAGAACTACCGAAGTTGTTGGGCTAGCCGAATGCTTATATTTGTTGTTGCGCTTTTTTCTTTTTCTGTGGTAGTTATTGTGTGTGATGTTCACATGCAAAGCATTTTTTGTGGCGATTGCCATTTTTTATAAGTTTCATTTGTGAAGCTACAGTCGAAACTCGATAATCCGAAGCAACTATTGCAGGCCCAATTCGGACTATCGGATCTTTCAGATTACTGGATTGTTTTAATATAAGTAATTTTATTAAATAAAACTAGAAAGGCAGTGCTATAGTCGGGCGTAACCGACTATAGAAAACCCTGTACGCAATCCAAAACTGAATATCTTTTTTTGTCGCTTCAATATTTTGTATTCATTATTTAAGGATATCTCAAGAAACAAACATTTTTTTTCTTAGTAAGTCATTTTTCGGCTCATCATTCCTATGGCAGCTATATCATATAGGTTGAATATCGAAAAAAAAAAAATCGTTATACCTATGGGTTAGAAGAGTCTTCGTCGCAAATTTGGTGATTGTAGGTCTAACCGTTTCCGAGATCGGTGCCTTTCGATGTTGATCAAGAATATATATACTTTATGGGGTCTGTCATGCCTCCTTCTGCCCGTTACATACATTTGCACAACTTTTATATACCCTTTATGATTTTTTAGTTCAGGGTATATAAAACCCGAAGTAGAAATAAAGACTGTGTTGCCCTGTGGGCGCGGTTGTGTTCATTCGTGACTATTTCTCTTTGCTCGTCCCAGTCCGCAATGTCTGCCAACACATGTTTGCAATGCCAAAATTTTGTGGCTGGGAGACTCTTCATTAACTCGTGCTGAAAATTAGCTAAGAATGGATGGCATTTACCACGTCCGGTTTCCCTACTAACTTTAGTTCATCAGAACAGTGTCAGTGGAGACAGAACAGTGCTGATTACCGGACTTTATTTCTTATGATACAGACAGCCTGGTAGTGTCGTGTGCTAACGTCAAATGGTTCGAAAAGTTCATAAGCAGCCGTCGCTGCTCGTTGTCAAGAAACATAATTTTCGACTTAACCATATCTAAAAGTTCTTCACATGGAACATTCCCTGAAACAGCTACCTTCTTGAATACTTTTACCACTGACGACCTTGTAATTTTTTGGCTATCAAGTTTGCCCTGTAGAGCCGCTTTTGAGTCTAATACTTGCGACAAACTCGCTGCCTGTGCTGTCAAAGCACACTGCTCACTGCCGCTTCTACAATGGCGATAATTTGTTTTTGGTCCATTGTCCGTTCTTCGTGCACACTTATAACGCTTTTCTCTGTCAAATCTTCACTGTCACTATGCGTCGATTCCCTATATTTTGTCCAGCTCATTTATTCTGTACGCACTCTCACACGTCTAGCCTGGGACACACTTATTTAGGAACCACGAATAAATCATGACGCAACAATAGAGCAAGCGAAAAATTTTGCGTAACAAATCAAAGAAAAAAGAAAAAAAATGTAAAATATTTTTCCTAGTCAAATAATATATAAAAATATATATATAATACTTGTATATATCCAAATAAATTTAGAATTTTTCAAGATGTTGACATGACTAGTTTCTTAATTCAATTTATTTATTAAGTTTACTATCTAAACTTTATACTTATCTTTATATATATTTCTTTTTTTTACTTCAAATTTAGAAGTTTCCTAACACCGTTTTAAGAAAACACAAGACCCAACCATGATGCAAGTCGGTCAGCATAACATATGCCGTGACCGACGTTATCAACAAACTCTTATAGCTTTGATGGACAAAGGCAACGTACACTCGAGTTTGCAATGCGGTCATCAAAAGTACTGCAAGAAGATGGCATTTGACTGATCGCAAGTACGCAGTGACCAATTGATTATACAATGGAACTTTGTATTATCTTGTAAACTAAGAAGGCGCATATCATACAAAGTTTAAATGATAGAATCAGGCAGCGACGGGCAGCGTGTGTTGGAAGTCAAACTGATATAATGCCCTCTGTCGGCAAATATTTCTTGCTCTTTGTGTTTGTGTTTCTCTCCTTTCCTACGCATGTACTGCTCGCACTCATGCTTTTGATGACAATTGCTTGTCTTTATTTCTACTTCGGGTTTTATATACCCTGAACTAAAAAATCATAAGGGGTATATTAAAGTTGTGCAAATGTATGTAACGGGCAGAAGGAGGCTTGACAGACCCCATAAAGTATATATATTCTTGATCAACATCGAAAGACGAGTCGATCTAACCATATCCGTCTGTATGTCTGTCCGTATGAACGCACCGATCTCAGAAACGGTAAGACCTACAATCACCAAATTTACGACGAAGACTCTTCTAACCCATAGGTATAACGATTTTTTTTTTTGCGATATTCAACATATAACATATAGCTGCCATAGGAACGATGAGCCGAAAAATGACTTACTAAGAAAAAAAATTCTTTTTTCTTGAGATATCCTTAAATAATGAATACAAAATATTGAAGCGACAAAACAAGATATTCAGCTTTGGATTGGGTACAGGGTTTTCTATAGTCGGTTACGCCTGACTATAGCACTGCCTTTCTAGTTTTCTTTAATAAAATTACATATGTATATCAAAACAATCCAGTAATCCGAAAGATTCGACAGTCCGAATTGGGCCTGCAATAATTGCTTAGGATTATCGAGTTTCGACTGTAGCTTCACAAATTAAACTTGTAAAAAATGGCAATCGCCACAAAAAATGCTTTGCATATGAACATCACACACAACAACTACCACAGAAAAAGAAAAATTTTTGGCGCGAAATACATTATAACTAAAGTAGAGGTGTCTCTTATTCTTATTTTCTAGTTACTCTGTGTTAATTGGTACTCTTAGGAAATCAAAAAAGCTTTTCTGTGAGGACTTTAATCATTTAAATGTAATAGATAGAAAAAGTGGTAGTGCCAAACTTTTACAGTTATGTTTGGCTCGTCATAAGCATTTAGTGTATTTTTGGAGGTGATTTATAAATTTTTACGCCGCACAACACTATATAGTCGGTGGCTGTAGCATAGTGAATTGTGTGTCGATTTACTATGCAAGTGGTGCGGGTTCAATTCCCAACACAGGTAACATTAAAAACAACAGAGAGAATTTTCTGTATAGTCGTCGTGCTCTCACACTCTTTTGGCAACGGAAGTGAGAGTAAACACTTGCCATGAAAAAAGCTCTCAAATAGTTCCGTTCGGATTTGGCAATAAGCAGGGAGGTCTCAGTCATATATAGATAAAATAAGCGCACGCAACACAAGTGACTGCGAGAGCAACCCAAAACCCACCTCGGGTTGTAGAGCTAAAAGATGATGATGACAACACTGTAATAGTATGTTTGGATATTGAAGTGCAATTTGTAAATATTCCAATATGTAAATTTATTGAAAAAATTACGGCATGTATGAGTTTTTGTGAATATTTGATTGTTTAAAGGATTTCCGCTCCATTAAATTGACGAAATATGTGTTACTTTTCTGTTAGAATTTATATGGCATAATATAATTAAATATGTTAATAGCATATTAACTGTTTAAATATGCGATGACTTTCATGTTTAACTGCCTAAAAATTCCTTGAAACAAAGAAAAGTTGCTGTTTAGTTTGTTAATTTATAATTTTATTAAATTTTATTATTGTGCGGCTTTGGTATATTCAATTAATTAGCAATCTTATCAAAGTCTCCTTGGACTTTGCCAATTATATCTTCGTTGCGAAAATGATATTCGCATACTCCCAATCTTTACTCAACGGATCGACTTTGTAGCAAAACCTAAGCCAATGGTCCGGTAGTTTTTTGCTGCTTGGAAAGCTAAAACATCCTATGCCGCTTTCATTATTGTCAGTCGTTTCATTACTGCAACTTTCCACTGGACAAAGCGTTTTTAATATGAATTTTTTAATATAAATTTTCTTGACCAAAATGCAATCCATCCAATTCATAACACTAGTTTTGTCATTTTCACTACATTTTTTCTTTATGTTCAACACTCATTTCAGCTCCAAGATTGCACTAAATACCTATGATGTCAACAACATCAAATGCCGGCGTTCTAGTAGCCGATGGTCATACCTTCGATAGTTTGCGAAATTTTTAAAAAAAACTATCGATATTATCGCGATAGTATCGTTAAAAAAGAAATTAAAATATAAAAAAAAATCTTTAATGGAACCTGCAAAAGTATTAACTATATGTAATGTGGACTCATTATGGGTTTATACAACTATGGTGAATCACCTAACAAATATTCTTACCGTCAGCCATCTCGAAAACTGTATTAAAAACACGCCTTCTGCACCACCTGCACCACCCGCACAGTTAGCACTACCTGCATAATCAGCACCACCACCGAAAAAATGTTAAATTGCACAAAATTTAACTATTTTAACAAAAAGAATTTTTGGAGGGAAATTACCTGCGCTTCGAATGTTCCAGAGAAATATTAGTGATGAAGTTCACAATGTAAAGCGACTATCGATAATATTTTAAAACCATCGATAGTGTTAGAAAATTAAAACTATCGACACTATCGATAGTACCATCGATAATTTGACACCTCTACTAGTGAGATTGATCCGATTTCGAGAGAGAACAAGGCCCAACTGGTGCCACCTACTATTCATTACACCATAATACATATATATCTACATTGTACGCATATCATCTGTCTGGAAAATAATTAACTCAACCAGAGAATATGTATAATAAGAACACGCATAAACCCGTTGAAAAAGTTTGTACCTAAACATGACTTGATCATGGGTGTTGATGACGACTTCGACATCCTTTATTTTTGCTAATAAATAGCGAGTTTCTTTTTTATTTTCATTTTAAAAATTCAGATTGTCCAAGTGTGAATTCATCTTGCATCTGGAAAATATTAAAATAAGTCATGTCATAGAAATTTGTTAAAAGTTTCATTACTTACCTAATTTTCAGTCTTTGGTAAATTTGCAGTCAGAAACCAAGTGTGAACGTGAACGTTATATTTTAAAGCAAGTGTGAACACAAAGTTAGCGTACGAAACGAACGAGACAGCAATAACTCAACAGCTGATACAGCTGAGCAAACGTTAAGTTTGCAGAAAGGCAAACAACCCTCAGTCAGAGAATATGTATACTAAGAAGACACATCTCATACAAACTGCTTGCAAAATTGAAATGACAAAATCTGGCAGCGGCGGGCAGCATGTGTTGGAAGTCAAAATGCTTAACGCCCTCTGTCGGAAAATATTTTCTGCTCTATGTGTTTGTGTTTCCTTCCTTTGCTATGCATGTGCTGCTCGCATTCATGCTTTGATTACAATCGCTTGTCTTTATTTTGATTTCGGCTTTTATTTTTTTGTGTATGCGCTTTCGATGAGATTTCAAATGATATTGTTTCCCTTTCTGCCTATTCATATGCTGCTCGCACTAATGCATAGTGTGAAATTTATCTATTTTAGGGTAGATATTTTTGTGCATTTTTGCATTATTTAATATGTAATTAATTTCTAACAATTGCGCATGTTTCTATTATTGCACTATATATGTTAATTACAAATTAATAATTATTAATCAATTAGAAATTAATACAAATTATGTAAAAATTGTTATATTTCCATATTTATCCATTCATATTGATCAATTAAATGCAGACACCTGTCAAAAATCAAAATAAATAGTCCACCAATATTCATATTTGGCGTAGCTGGCTTAAATTGTCTTCATTTAATATTTTGCAAACAATCTGAACGAACTGGTGTTTCGATCGATCGCTAGTTCAATTGAATGCATGCCCAATTTTTGGTCCGAATGAACTGAATAATTGCATCATATTTAAATAAATATATTTTACACACACTTAATTTCACAAAAAATGCATGATTAGCGCAAAATATTTTAATTGGCTTTGACTTTTTTCATTCACACAGTCAAAGTGCTGAGAAGCAGCTTTGAAAATGCCTGTAACAATGAAGAAGAAGAGCTAATATTTCATAAAAAGCGAGAAAAATGAACTACAGTCGAAACTCGATAATCCGACTGCTCGCTGATCCGAAAATACAGTAATTCGCAGAGTTATTTTCATGCATTAGCTACTCTGTAATCCGAATTAATTGCAATTCTTTAATCCGAATTACTTGTTCTCTTATGTCTTCAGTGGACTTATATCGTTTCAACGGAAATACTTATATGTTTATATACATCTTATAAATTAATTATTATTTTTTCATTGACCCTTGTGATTGTCTTTGATAAAGTTGCATATATTAAAACAATTCAGAAATCCTAAATATTGGATAGTCTGAAATGGGCCCACAATCATTCTTCGGATTATCGAGTTTCGACTGTAGCTTCACAAATGAAACTTCTAAAAAATGTCAATCGCCACAAAAAATTCTTTGTATATGAAGACAATCACCACACACATACACAAACATGACAACAACCGAAAAAGAAACAAGCGCAACAACAAATATACGCAATCGGCTAGCCCAACAACTAAAATCAAAAAAACGCTGTGTATATGAAGACCATCATCGCATACACATGCAACTACCGCCGAAAAAAATATATGCCATCTTACGGTAGATTCCAGTCCCCACGTCATCTTACGGTAGGGTCCTGGGCTCAGGACCCACGTACAAATTTTTTCTTATTATACATATTCTCTGGAACTGGTGTTTCGGTCGATCGCTAGTTCAATTGAATGCATGCCAAATTTTTGGTCCGAATGAACTGAATAATTGCATCATATTTAAATAAATATTTCTTGCACACACTTATTTTCACAAAAAATGCATGCTTAGCGCAAAATATTCTAATTGGCTTTGACTTTTTTCATTCACACAGTCAAAGTGCTAAGAAGCAGCTTTGAGAATTTAAATGCCTGTAACAATGAAGAAGAAGAGCTAATATTTCATAAAAAGCAAGAAAAATGAACTACAGTCGAAATTCGATAATCCGACTTCTCGCTGATCTGAAAATACAGTAATCCGAAGGGTTATTTTCATGCATTGGCTACTCTGTAATTCAAATAAATTGCAATTCTTTAATCCGAATTGCATGTTCTCTTAATGTCTTCAATGGATTTATATCATTTTAACGGAAATACTTATATGTTTATATACAACTTATAAATTAATTATTATTTTTTCATTGACCCTTGTGATTTTCTTTAATAAAGTTGCATACATTTCAGAAATCCTAAATATTGGATAGTCTGAATTGGGCCAGAACTACCGAAGTTGTTGCTAGCCGAATGCTTTTTCTTGACAACGAGCAGCGACGGCTGCTTATGAACTTTTCGAACCATTTGACGTTAGCACACGACACTACCAGGCTGTCTGTATCATAAGAAATAAAGTTCGGTAATCAGCACTGTTCTGTCTCCACTGACACTGTTCTGATGAACTAAAGTTAGTAGGGAAACCGGACGTGGTAAATGCCATCCATTCTTAGCTAATTTTCAGCACGAGTTAATGAAGAGTCTCCCAGCCACAAAATTTTGGCATTGCAAACATGTGTTGGCAGACATTGCGGACTGGGACGAGCAAAGAGAAATAGTCACGAATGAACACAACCGCGACCACAGGGCAACACAGTCTTTATTTCTACTTCGGGTTTTATATACCCTGAACTAAAAAATCATAAAGGGTATATTAAAGTTGTGCAAATGTATGTAACGGGCAGAAGGAGGCTTGGCAGACCCCATAAAGTATATATATTCTTGATCAACATCGAAAGACGAGTCGATCTAACCATATCCGTCTGTATGTCTGTCCGTATGAACGCACCGATCTCAGAAACGGTAAGACCTACAATCACCAAATTTACGACGAAGACTCTTCTAACCCATAGGTATAACGATTTTTTTTTTGCGATATTCAACATATAACATATAGCTGCCATAGGAACGATGAGCCGAAAAATGACTTACTAAGAAAAAAAATTCTTTTTTCTTGAGATATCCTTAAATAATGAATACAAAATATTGAAGCGACAAAACAAGATATTCAGCTTTGGATTGGGTACAGGGTTTTCTATAGTCGGTTACGCCTGACTATAGCACTGCCTTTCTAGTTTTCTTTAATAAAATTACATATGTATATCAAAACAATCCAGTAATCCGAAAGATTCGACAGTCCGAATTGGGCCTGCAATAATTGCTTAGGATTATCGAGTTTCGACTGTAGCTTCACAAATTAAACTTGTAAAAAATGGCAATCGCCACAAAAAATGCTTTGCATATGAACATCACACACAACAACTACCACAGAAAAAGAAAAAGCGCAACAACAAATATAAGCATTCGGATCAAGCATACTCGCTAAACAGATTTAACGGCAATTTAAAATTTGCTTATCCAAATTAATTGGTAAGTAAATTAAATATATCAAAATATACAAACCGAACTAGCCAAAAAAAACGAGATGATTGCTGTGACATTTTAGCACATTACATTAAACTGCTGTCAAATATGTTGTGATATTTGTGCTTTATTTAACTGCGTATTTAAAATATCTGTTAAAAATAAAATTTTTATTTTAAATTAAAAATATATTATCAAATTAAAACAATCAACTTTTATTTAAAAATACTTTGAATACGCATTGTTTTAAAAAAAAAATAATCATCTGTGGAAACGGCCGAAAACTATAACACATTAGTGTTAAAATTTCGCCCTGAAATTTACTTTACACTTTTAAGCACTACCCTATCAAAGAAGAAGGAAAATAAATGTTTATTTATATATATATTTTAGACAAAATGATCTGATGTTTTTTACCCCAAACGAAAAAAGCTATACTGCTTTAATTATTTATTATGAGTTTTATTTGGTGTTATCTATGGCATTATTAAAGGATCTTATGTTTTTACACCGAAGGGAAAGACTGTACTCTTCATGAACCATCATTGGTAGTGTGAGACTTTTACTCACTAAACCTACCTCCGCGTCGACACCCCTATATCACCCTGCAGGACCACCTCCTGGCATTACTTCGCAGGGTGGGGCTGCCATATTGCGACTTCGATCCACATTCCGAGTCGGTTCGGTTTGGCGGTGAGTCTTCATCATATCCACCATGAAATTTTGAATGGCAGTCCACTTGTTATCTGAGTCCAACAGGTGTTTTAGCATATTGTTCGACGTCAGTGATTCCCTGAGTAGGTTTGTCAATACCGATCTTCTGTCATTAAAATGCGGGAATACAAACAGAAAGTGTGCCACATCCCCTAGAATGTCTTCGTCACAGTACCAGCAAAAAGGATCATTTAAATGTTTAAATTGGTGGAGATACGACTTAAAACACCCATGTCCGGTCCGTATTTGTGTCATGTGATAGTCTAACTGTCCTCTATTTATCCAGGCATATCTCCGATACGCTGCCCTGCATCCCCTGCTATATGCTGCTACTTCAGAAGTGAGTAGCAATCGGCTTTTATGTTTTGTTCCCTTGGTGTTAGCCATCATTCTGTTTAAGGCTGCCGCTCCAGTAGCGTATTCCAAGTGAGTATTATTGTTCAGTCTGGTATCGATCATGATTCCTAGGTATTTAACCTGTGGTTTTTCGACTGAATGGCAATGCCTCCTATCGTCAGTGTCGCAGTTTCGACTTTTTTCCTCAAGCTAATGAGCACCGCTTCCGTTTTTTGCTCAGCAAGTTTTAAGCCGTTGCTCTTGAGTCAGTTCCTAATGGTCCCATTATGTGTTTGGCCACGACCACCAGCGCAATATCGTCCGCAAATCCTACAAGTGTGGCTCCAATTGGAAATTGTAGGTGGAGTACCCCATCATAGATTATGTTCCATAGAAGCGATCCCAGAACCGATCCTTGCAGGATGCCCTCTGTAACCTTGTACGTTTTCTATCCAACGTCACTATCAAAACTTTTTTCGCTGTGTATTGTATTAGTCGTGCTTAGTTTGCGCTCCGCTGTTTTTACTTAGTTACAACTAATAACTTGTGTTCTTATTACTAAATTGTGCTTTATTAATAGTGAATTTCGTTGCCATTCGTTGCTTCTTACCAAATTAGATAGATTTGGCTTTTCGCCTAATCTTGTAAGGTGGATTGATAGCTACTTAAGACGTAGGTCCCAAAGAGTGTTATTTAATGGCTGTGTTTCTAAAAATATTTATGTCCATTCTGGTGTCCCACAGGGCAGCCACTTAGGTCCTTTGCTTTTTAACATTTTCATAAATGACCTTCCATCGGTTATTAAGTATTCTCATGTGCTTATGTTTGCTGATGATGTAAAACTTTGTTTTACTCTGGATTCACTTCATCATCAGAATCCTCTTCAAGAAGACCTCGATCAACTTTCAATGTGGTGTAAGGATAATTTTCTTTACCTTAATTGTGAAAAGTGTAAAGTAATGTCTTTCACTCGTAACAATCCTACGTTGTATTCCTACTCCTTAAACGGTTCAACTTTAGCACGTGTCTATGAATTTAACGACTTAGGTGTTTTGATTTGCCCGAAACTTAACTATAGTTCTCATATTCTCATGACCACTAATCAAGCTAAAGGTGTTCTTGGCTTTATTAAGAGATGGTCTAAAGAATTTAATGATCCGTATACCACCAAGAAGCTTTTCACTTCTTTGGTTCGTCCGATTTTAGAATATGCTTCATGTGTTTGGAACCCCCAACTCACAACATATTCTGACCGTATTGAATCTGTCCAAAAACAGTTTGTGCTTTTTGCGTTGCGTGGATTAAACTGGAATTCTGCAATTCGTCTCCCTTCATACCATTGCCGCCTTAAATTGATTAATCTTCCTACCTTAGCTAGTCGGAGATCCGTGTTAGGTATTCTTTTTCTTCATAACCTGATTAACGGCAGTGTCAATTCTCCTTATCTTCTTGGGAAAATAAATTTTAACGTACCTTCGCGTTCACCAAGATATTATTTGCCCATTAGACTAAACACTGCTCGATCGTCTTTCCTACTGCATGATCCCTTTTATGTTGTGTGTTTAGCTTATAACTCCAACTATCACTTATTTTCTAACATAGCCTCTTCTCACACTTTAAAATCTTTTCTTACTTGTAGATTTAATGAAATTACATAGAATTAGATACTTATTTTAATTTAGTCTATTAATAGTCGTATTAATTTTAATTTAGTTTGTTTAATTTTTGTAATTAGTGTTTTTTAATCTATAAGTAAAAATTTGTTAAGTAGATAAAGCAGCTGTTGACCATTTGGTCGTAGCTGTGGAACAGGCACTAGGTCTGGTTTCGTATGTCCTCTTGCTTGGTAGTGCGCTACCACAACGTCTGCGAAAAAAAAAAAAAAAAAAAAAACTGAGCAGCCTATTGCGGAAGTAGTCGCTGATTTCGGGGCCCCCTGCTTCTCAGAGCCCAGAAGATACTACGCCACTTTACCGAATTAAAAGCGTTTTAGACATCCAACGTAGTCACCAGGCAGTACCCTTGCCAGCCCCCTTTCCAGCTAGTGCCGGCTGTCGGCTCCGTTGCAATTTGGTTCACCTTATGTATTGTGTCGATAGTTGATCGTTCCTTGCGGAAACCAAATTTCATGTTTGACAACTGTCCGTTAGCGTCAAGATGTGCTTCCAATCTGTTAGAGATGATTTTTTCGAATATTTTTCCTGAAGAATCCAGCCTGTAGGATGCGGCCTCATCCGGTGGCTTACTGCCCTTTGGGATAAGCACTAGCCATTGGATTTTACATTCTTTTGGCACCACTCCTTCTGCTATACACCTATTGTACAAGCCCACAAACGGTTGGGAGAGAACTACTGTCTCCAGCACTTCGTTTGGTATTCCATCTGGTTCTGGAGCTTTGTCGTTCTTTATTTTACCCATTATGGTCAGAAGCTCATCCCTGCATGTTGGTGAAGTTATCATGTCTCCCTCCATGAATCGTGATGCCATGGGGCTTAGTGTCAATTGTTCCGGGAAGACTGTCGTGACGATTCAGGTCAAAAATATGTGGCATGAGGGTTGGGTCTTGCGGAAGAACCTGGTCTTCCTCATCACCAGTTTATATGCTGATCCTCATGGTTCTGCATCCACTTTTTCAGATAGGCCGTTGAAGCCATTGTCCTTGCTGAGGTTGATCTCGTTTGTAACCGCTGCATACATTCACTGAAGGTGTTTTGCCAGTGTGTCATTCCCTCTAGCCCCCACCTCGCCTGTGAATTCTATTGGATGCTCTCTGGAACTTCCTTCTGGCTTAGAAGCATCTTTCCCTTATGTCGACTGTGGTTTGGTTCCACCAGTATATCGGTTGGTGGCTTCCTCGTCTCTTCGTCATAGCCATGGCCACGTCACAGGCATCTTTGAACTTCCGTGTTATTTCTATGGCCCTTTGCCTTACGTCTCCTGTGGCCTCGATTGTTCCTATGCTCGCAAGTAGAATGTCTTTGTCTAACGTAGATGTTTTGTAGGCCGCCCTTCTCGATAGCTCGGTTGGTGCTCCTGCCTAGAGGACGTGTCTACGAATATCGCCTGGTGGTCGCTACCTGTGTAGAAGTCGACCACACTCCATGTGATGTCACGCACTATGCGCTGCGGGTTGCAAATGTGATATTAATGATCGATCCCCTACCGGCCTTTGTGAAGGTTTGCCTATTTCCTATATTCAGTAGCGTTATTCCTAAGTTGCCCAGTCCCTTCAGTAGAATTTTCCGTCGTCTGCTGGTTTTTGCGATTCCTCATTCTATGCCCATGCATTGAAATCGCCACCTATTAGAACTGGGTGTTTCCCCCTGGCATCCTATGCTAAGCTGTCGTTGATATCAGCGAAGCTTGGTTCCGATACACTTAGCAGCTGTAGGTGAAGGTGTTTGCGCATCTAACTCTAACATATCCTATGTCTGATCGTCTTCCCACCATGGTTAGCGGTGTGTTGCCGCAGCACCATACCGCTGCTCGCCCTAACTTGTCCGTGATCCATATTTTATTATCTTTAGCCTTGTATGACTCGCTAAGGATGGCGACGTCGATCTTTTGTTCCCTAAATGTCTGGGATAGAAGATCTCGTGCCGTTCTGCAGTGATTTAGGTTTAGTTGTAGCATTCTTATGTTGGTCTCATACTTTTCATTGCCCTTTGGTATGCTGGGCACTGTTTGTGCACTTAGGTGGGTTTTTCACCCCTTTGCCTTCTGATGAACGCCCTCACAGTTAAAGCATGCTCGGGATCTGTCCTGACCCTTGCAGTTAACTGCCGTGTGCCCAAATTCAAAGCATCTATAGCATCGTCTGAGTTCTAGTTTGGGTCTTACTCGGAAGTACACCTACCCTATGCGTAATTTCGCCCGCTGTAGTAGCCTAGCTGCAGTGGTTGTTGGCAGCCTGATCGCAGCCGTTTGAGTTGGTCCGTAGGCTTTCCTCAAGGAGAGAATGGCTCCTGGTAGGATAGTCTCCCCAAGGCAGGCCGTAATCAAACGCGATATTTCATATTGGGTTGTTACCTCGTCCAGGTCGCGGATTTCAATGAGCTCGGTCTCTGCTATTGTCCTATCTTCCGCTTCGGCTTCGAGTGCTGCTTGAACCGCTTTCTGCAGCTGATGAGTGGCTGGGTCAGCTAATTTATTCATCTTGAACAGCAGTTCTCCATTTGCCGTTTTCCGTAATTTTGCCATGCTTTGGCCGAGGTCCTGTAGCGCAGGGTCTAGTTTAACTTTCCTTAATATGTCCGCATATGAGTCCTTCCCTACGGGCAGCTTTTAATCACTATCGCGTCAGTCCTAGCTGATTTGGTTCGCGGTTTATTTTTGCTCTTCTTGTTGGGCTCTGCGGTGATCCAGCCGCCCTTCTTGCTCCCATCGGGATCTGGTTTATCAGCTTCACGTGGCTTGGCCACCACGTTGTCCTTACGAGGTGATAGCAGCTCGGTTGTGTCCTTCGCAATTGTCGCCTTTACCCTAGGGCTGTTGTCGCCCGGGTGCATTGCCGTCAGCTTCTTAATCGCCACCTTTTGAAGCTCGCCTATCTTGACCAACTTATATTTGAACGCCGTTTTGATTGCTCGGTGATTATCCATATATGCCTTGATTTCACCTACCAGTACCCCGATCGCGGCCAATTCCCGCATTTGGAGCGCGTCCGTGACACTGCTGCCCGTATCAAGCGAAGAACGAGGTGGTTCAGCAACCTTCAATGAATCCTGCTCGGGGGAGCGGCCTACTTTCCTGCTGGATCCAAATGGATCCGCACAATCAGTTGGGGTGGTTGCTTCAGTTTGGTTAGTGTTTTGTTCTTCGAGCATCTGGCCACTGGCTAGCGCAAGTCCATCGACAGATTGGTGAATTTTTGCTTATTGGTATCGTCGTGTGCGTCGAACTCTTTGAGCGCTTTTGATTTGATTTTTTATTGCTTTTCAGATTGGCTCACGCGGGTCTAAAAAGAAATACGGCAACAATACCGCCGCTTCGCGCACCGACTGTGAGTATCATGTTTTATTATGTTTATATGAATTAAACGAGTTAGTTTTCCAGAAAACGACAAGCGCAATAAAAAAAAATACAGCAACACTTGCAAAAACGACTCCTGCATGAGCAATGCGTGTATCGACCCGACTGACGGACTATTCCCATGCCAAATACATGAACCAGGGAACAACTGAAGGAACAAGTGCGCATTTGTATGAAACACTTTTGGTTAGAAAGAAAATTCTAACCACTGAAATTCAGAATGTCACGTTGTCAATAGTCTTAGCGAAATCAATATTATTAACCCACTAATTTTAGGCACCACTGATCTAGAAACCGTTTTAAGTGCGCAAGCCACAAGTATAAGGGCCAGTGAGCTTATGGAAGTAGTTGGTATTAAGATAGTCTTAAATTCCCTAGAGTTAACCTAATATGTAAGAAAATAGCTATCCACCCGAAGGCGCACCATGGCATCACATTGCACCTAGAGGACAACATTGTAGCACGACTGTGTCTCACATGTTCTGCAGAAAAGCGCCTAACAACAAATGCGCCATGCAATTGCATTCAAGCATGCGGCCTACATCAACGGCTCCGAGTTTGTGAACCACAACGGCTTGCCGAAAGAGGTGCCAGGGGTAGTTAGCTCATCGACGATCAATTTTACCGAACACAGTGCGATCCTGAGCATGCCCTTTCTTCAGCGTTTGGGCGTCAGCGTAGGTAAGGTCCAAACCGATGAATGCTGACCTACTTGCACTCTGTGTATGGTCCATATGGTTGGATCTGCACTTTGCAGGTCGGCACTTTGTTGCCACAGCAACGACGCGGCATGTGCGGGGCGAGGAATAAATTTAAGTTTGAATTGTAAGTTAGTTTAGTTCCATGTAAGAATCAAAGCTGAACACCAGCAAGAAATAAAATATTGAACTCCGCACAAATAGGCCGTATAATTGTATCGTTTCATTCAGTGAATCAAGGAAACGATATTCACTCAAAAGGAGCACCTACAAGGATAAAATCGAATATGAGTCCTTCCGAACGAAATCGCCCATAACGACATTACTTATAGCGACATATCGGTTATAACGACGAAATTAGGATTACTAGTTCCGTTTGCTATACTGCACCGCTTAAATTCAATCGCTTTTAACAACATTACTAAGAACGACATATGGCTTACAGCAACAATAATTACAACGACCAAAACCAACAAATTTTACGCAAAAACCGTAAAAATGCGCAGCGCTCGCTAACGGGATAGTGTTCGTTGACACACTCATTTGTGTTTTGTTTGTTCCCAACACTGTTTTTTATAGAACTATTGTATTTTCCCCTAAATGTGATATTGTGGGATTCGGTGCGTGCGCAGTAGCCGATTCAGTTGCTTTACAGTAAAAATGAGCTACAAACGCAAACAATTTTCAATTACGGAAAAATTAGATATAGTTCGAAGCCTCGACAAATGCAAAAAAAAAAGACAGTGATTTGGCGAAAGAGATGGGCGTAAGCCATTCAACAATATCAACAATTTAGTTTAATTTAATTTTTCTGCGAATATCGCTTACAACGTCTATCGGTGACAACGATTGAATTTCACCGATCCCTTGAATGTCGTTATAAGGGATTTCGACTGTTCATATAATATGTGTATATGGACTTAAAGTTAAAAAATAAGTCCATGCAGGAGAAGACAAGCACTAGCAGTGCAGTGTTTCGGCTTCATTGTTTTGTTAAGATTTAGGTTTAAAGTAAAGTTTTTACATTTATAAAATTATGCTTATAGATTATTAAACCAATAACTATTACATTTACTGCTTATTAAACTAACGCATCTATTCTGACAAAATCATAAAAAAATCGTAAGAAATCATATATATATATGATATTCTTAGATGTTTACGATTTTAACAAATCTCTGTGAGACTATATGTCTGACTGTGTGGCCTCCCTTTTTTTAAGCAAACTGCTACATATACAGGATATTTTCTGCCAAAAACACAAGCTATTTGCCTTCAAATAATTGGCACTGTTGTAACGATGTAAAATTTCATTTTCTGCCTGAGCAGCGAGTTTTAGCACCTAGGCAAAATGTACTCAGGCAGCAGCCTAAGAAAACAAGCAGTCGTAGCATGAAAATTTTAGTGTTGAAAAAAAGCTCTTTTGTGGGTTTTACGACTGTAACCTTCAAAGTGATGCTTCTCTTAACTAAAAAAAAAATGGAGAGAAAACAGACTTAAAAATCAGTATTTAAGTAAAATTTATAATTTACAGGCTGTATAAACGTTTTTTATCTTTTTTCTAGGCAAAATAAAAAAGAGCGCAGGCACAGTTGCACTATTATGTGACGTATTGCAGGCAAATTCCCGAGCTGCAAGCCGGAAAAAACAACCCGCAAGCGCCACGGGCCATTCAAAATTTTTGGGAGCAATTGGCTCAAGATTTGAATGACCTGAAGGGCCCAACACGATCAGCGGCCAAATTAAAAGATTTAAGTTATTACAATATTTTTGTGTTTTCTCATTTAAATAAAAAAAATTATATGTTTCAGAGCATAACACATAGGAAAAATTGTTTGCGTTCTCGTGCACCCAAAGCCGTGGTGCGAAGGAGATTGACTGATGGAGGGCCACCACCAGCGATCGTCAGGCAGCATGTCGTTGTTGGAAACATCTTTTCTGTCTCCTTTATGCAGCGTGTTGATCGACTTGCCTGTGTCTTCTCCTTCGGGCAACATGTCTTTTTTGTCAATTCATTTTATTTGTAAACGATTTTACACTTATAAGAAGTAAAATATTTTGTTTTTTTTTTAAATACTCGTAACACCAACAGAATTTTTTTATTTATTTTTTCTGTTTGGCTTATATTTTTATTTAAAGAAGTGCGAGTTTTTCACGTATTCAAAATTAAAATTTTATTCGCATAATTCCGTGCACAAAGTAAAAAAACTTGCTTATGATTTGCTTACGACCTGCTATTTAGTTCGTCGTAAAAATTATTGCTAATCATGACAAAAATCATTAAAACCTTTTTTTCTCCATCAAGAATTTCTATTTCTTATAAAAAGTCTTAAAGAGGCAATTTTGATTTTTTCAACACTATGACTTCTTACGACTTTTTATGATTTTGTCAGAATAGATGAGTAAGTTTTCAATAGGAATTAATTTATACAAATATATGTGAGGCAGTTACTACACAACCACGAAACTATATAAACAGAACAGCTAAGCTACATATGACACACAACCAAAAGAAGACACAGAGAAAGAGAAGAGTCGAAGTTCAGCTGCAGTCGTGTTCAGTCGTCATGTTGTTTCTGAATCTTTACTAGTAAAGCCAACTATATTTTACACTATATTTAATTCAGACTTACTAACAAAATATCTCTAATAAGACTTAACATTTTGGAGCTCAACCCGGTTCTGGGCTTATAGTGTAAAAGTCGTTTGTAAAATTCAGGTTCCGAAAATCTGAAAAATTTTTAAAATTCGCGGAGACAGAATCAACGCAAAGCAGAAAAAAAAACAAAATGTTGTAGTGTGAAGCGCTCAACAATAAAAAGAAGTAATGCAAAAGAAGTGAATATGAAAAAGACAAAACAAAGCAAGTAAGCGTGAAAAAAACAAATAAAGAAGAAGAGATTATTCAAATAGAAGTGAACGAAAACGAACAAATTAGTGCAAGCGCGACTCACATGGTTAAAGAGGTGCAGAAAGAACCAAAAATGGCAATGACAAGTGAGACCAATTCCGCTGAGTTCAAAATTGAGCTAACTTTGAAAAATCAGTTATATGAAAACACAGAAGGACAAACAAAAGTTTCCGCTGACAATTTCGAAAAAATTATAAATGATTGAGCTTTTTCGCTATGTCTTGTAATAGTCGTGCTATATCATCGTAAATAATTTTGTGCTTTTGGTGCTTTAAATTGTTTTGCCTTTGTAAAAAAAACAGCAAACATCTGTTTTGTGTGCGACTATAGTGCAATTGTTGCATTTGTGTACATTTTTTCATTCAAACTTTCACTATCCTTTTTTAGTACTTTCTTCTGCTTTTATAAAATTTAATTTCATGCTTTTTGGCTTCTGTTTCCTTTTAATTTTAAATATTAAAAATTTTTCCTCATCCATTTTTTATTTATATTTTTTATTTTTATTTATTTATTAAATTTTCTATTATGGCTTGTTGTTGTAAGAAGGCACTCGATGTTGCCACCGCTTTGGTATCGTGTTGGATGTGTGAAAACCATGCACATGTCGCTTGTGGCGACCTAACTGGTAGAATTGTTGACAGCATTGCCAAAAAAAAATGGCTTACGCTGGTCGTGTCCCGACTGCCGCCATTCGGAGATTAATTTTTCCAAATTTGCTTAATGCGATTTCAGAATTAGTTAAGGATTATAAACAGATTGGTGAAAAGCTTGAAGTTTATGAAAAATCTCTTGAGGAGTACAAATGTACTGATTTGTCTCCTAAACGGAAGAAGGCCAAATCTTCTAAAGCCAAATAACCTCTTATATTAGTGCTAAAAACAGCCTAAATACTCCTAGTTGCTGTAATCCGACCAATGTATTCAATTCCCAGTTAATGACCAGGTGTATTCAATTCCTATGTCGGTTTATCCTCCAGTTTCTCTTGCTGCACCAGTTAATACAGTTGTTTCTAACCCGGCTATTGTAATAACTATACAGCCTTCTGTCATAATTTCACCTTAGCCTTTAGTTGTCGTTCCTGTCACTAAAGCTATCTTTGTCTCCCGGTTGGCCATTGACACTATGGATGGTATGGAAAGAATCTAACATTTTTGAAAAGTGTAAGGTAATGTCTTTCACTCGTAGCAAACCTAGGTTGTATTCGTACTTCTTAAATGGTTATACTCTCTCACGTGTATACGAATTTAACGACTTTGTATTAATGAACACCAAACTTAACTTTTGTAATCACATTCTTATGTCTACTAATAAAGCTAGAAGGGTTCTTGGCTTTACTAAGTGATGGTCTATAGAATTTAATGATCCTTATACCACCGAGCAGCTTTTTACTTCATTGGTTCCTCCGATTTTCGAATATGCTTCATGTATTTGGATCCCCAACTTAAAACATATATATGCTGCATATGATAAGATAAGCCGCTGCCGGTGACATTGATGATGTTGCAGTGATTACTCATATAGTAAACGGCCTTGATACAAAGAACGAGTATAATAATATAATATGTTAATTAAATCCAAGTTTGCATGGCAAACATATGAAAACAAACAAAGTAGACCGATTTGAGTCAAAAAACTTCATCACTCATGCGAACCAAGCATGACCCTTGAAGATTGGGAAAAGCAAGGATTCAAAATTATAGGAGTCGATAAAAAACTTAAGTGGAAGACAAAAGAGCCCCTAGACATGTTCCAGCTTTCTTTTGACTGTGCCGATGATATAAAAAAAATGTATGAGATAAAAAAGATATGTGGGTCACATATTGTCATAGAACCTATAAGAGAAAATGATCTAATACCACAATGCAATAATTGCCAGGCTTTTGGGCACACTAAAAACTAATGCCAAATATAGGCAATATGTGCTCAAGGCCACCCCACTGCAAAATGCACTAAAACTGAAAAACACCAACCTAAATGCTGCAACTGTGGTGAAGCCACAGCTCAATACAAAGTCCAACCGAAACCTCCAGCCCAAATCAACCAAACTAAATCCTAGTCTGACGTACTAAAAACAAATAATAAAAGCATAATTAACAAAAAAAAAAAAAAATAAATAACGATGAAAATATCCCAATAAACGTATACAATACTAAAACAAAATATGACTCTCTCCAGGAAATCCTTCTGTTACTCAAAAAGCAAGAAAGTTTTAACAAAACTATAGCCCTACCCTTGGACATTTTAGAACAATGAACATCAAAAAAACTTTAAGATGGCAGTCCAATTCAAAATAATGCTCTGGAACGCAAACGACTTATCAAAGCACAAACACGAATTTCAAGTTATCCTTGACACAAATCATATCGATATATGCCCTATTGCAGAATCTCACTTCACCAAAGAATCTTATATAAGCTTTAAAGGCTATGGCACCTATCACCCAACTCATGCTAATAATAACGCGCGGGGAGGTAGGGTAATTATGGTAAGGAAAAACCTTGATCATCATGAGGACGAAAAAAGAAGTACAGATGAATTTCAAATAACCACCATATCAGTGAAATGTCCTAAGAATGAAAAAATAGTAATATATGCAGTCTAAAGCCCTCCCAGACATAAACAAACCATAGAGGTATATAAACTAATGCTAACCAAATATAAGGACAGATTCATTATTGGAGGTAATTTTAATGCCAAGCATATTCAATGGGGATCCCTTTTAGTAATAACTAAAGGTCGTGGGCTTCTAAAGGCAGCAAACGATACAAACTGCAAAATTATATCTACAGGTTCTCCAACATTCTGGCCAACTGACACAAATAAAAAACCTGACCTAATAATAAGAACCAAATTAACATCGTAAGTGGGTATGATATATTCTCTGACCATTTACCATCATACTTGACATTTTATGATTCAATTATAGAAAGGGAAAAAAAAACCCCTTTATATAATAGATGAACAGATTGGGATTATTTTAAACTTAAACTTACACAATTAACTTCCATTAATTCACAAATCAACACAATAAGTGAAATGGATGACGAAGTCAATATCTTCACACGTCAAATTCAACATGCTGCTTAAGCCAATACTCCGACAAAAGAAAATAATAGCAAAAGACAGTAATCCAGTTGTAATTAAAAAACAAGTGCAGGAAAAAAGGAGGTTTCGTCGCAAATATCAAGAAATGACATCACCTACCTTGAAGACTGCGTTAAATCAGATGTGCAGTCTGCTAACTAAATCATTAAAAAAACTAAAAAGCAAATCCATCAGTAAGAAATTAAAAAGCCGCATTAACGAAAAATGAACAAACTAGTCACTTTGGAGGATCACAAAAACCATGAACCAACCCATACATCCAAACGCACCAATTAAGCTAACGAACGAAACATGGGCAAAGAGTGATACTGACAAAGATACTAATGCTGGTGACGAAGAATTGGGTGATAACCAAATACAGGAAGACATAAGTATCAGAAAAACTAGTCTTGAGGAGCCGAAACAAATTATAAAAAGTCAACAAACTGGGAAAGTTCCCGGATACGACCAGGTTACTGCCGAAATCCCTGATGAACTCCCCCAAATCGCCCTCAAAAAAAATAACTATAATCATTAATGCAGCCTTAAGATTACAACATTTCCCAGTACATTGGAAAGTTGCGGAGATTAGTTAGTTAGTTGTACTGGCCGGCATGAGCCATGAGACACTACATAGATCCTTAGCTTGGCCAGATGGAGCTCGTTCCTCATGGTCGAGTTAATTGGAATTCCAAAAGTAATCTCGTGCTTCTCGCAAATTTAAGTATAGCGTTTAGAGGGCATCCTGCTACGTCCCTCAAGCTACATGGATTTGGTAGTCCAAGGTGTTCAGTTCGGCGTCTATAAAGCGCAGGACAGAAACACAAAAAGTGCTCCAGCGATTCCTTTGCTGTCTCGTTTTCACACAATCTGCATTCGTCTCTGTTGGTCAGACCAAGGCTCTTTACGTGTACCGCCAGTAGGCAATGTCCAGTCGTTTCGAGGTAGAGATAGAACGTAATCGGTGAAGCTTGGTCTCAAAGACCTGCATATCGTGTGAGCCGTTCGCATCACGGTTATGCTTTGCCATTTTCTCTTAATTCGTCTTACTAAATCTTCGTCCAATGCTTTGTGCAGAGATTGTAGCGGTATGTTATTGCTTTCCGCATGGTTTATAGAGAATCTTGCTGCTCTTTTACCTGCATCGTCTGCGATCTCATTTTTTATGATCCCCATGTGATCGGGGACTCAGAGTATATGCACCAAGTTGCAAATGTGGGATGCGATTGAGTGAGAGGTAGTTGCCTTTATTGCAGCTTGGCTGTCGACAAAGATGTTAATTCGTTTTCCATGCAGTCCTGAAGAATATACGGCTTGTGCTGCTTTGGCAATGGCACATACCTCTGTTTGAAAGATACTGCAGTCGTCGGGCAGTCTGAATGATGTTGTTGGGTTCAGTTCCGCACAATGTATAGCGGCACCTACTCTACAATTCGTTTTTGAACCGTCAGTATAGAAGTTGACTGAATCATGTCCTTCTTGTAGGCATCTACACCAGCCTCTTTTTCCCATTGAATGTCTTATGTTACTGCTAAAGCTTATCTGTGGTATAATATAGTCAGTGCATGCTTGCAGAGTGGCACCTATTGAGCTTTGACCGAAGTTGACAGTTTGCAGTAGCCCTGTTGCTTTTAGGCGCCGAGCTGTTTTTTCGGCTATATTTCCGGCCATTAGATCCAGTGGCGGAATTCCGTGGATTCTTTCTAAGGCTGCTGTTGGAGTGGATCTCAGTGCTCCCGTGATACAGGGAATAGCCTGCCTTTGGGTTTTCTCCAAGATCTTTAGGTATGTGGATTTCTGAGTAGCCTCTCACCAAACCATAATACCATATATGTAGTAGAACCGGGCGCACCACTGCTGTGTATACCCAATGCATGAGACGCGGTGATAGGCCCCATGTGTTACTTAGCATCTTTTTGCATGCATAGAGTGCTCTGACAGCTTTTTTGCTCTCTCGTTAGCATTGAGATTCCATGTTAGCTTGTGGTCCAGGATCACTTCTAGGTATTTGGTCTGGGATTTTGCCTCCACTTTTACACCGTTTAAGCGAGATGGTATCCAGGCTGGAATTTTGTATTTCCTGGACAACATAACTAGGTAAGTCTTATCTGGATTTATACTCAACCCGACTTCAGTTGCCCAGGTACATGTCTTTCTTAGTGCGGTTTCCATCAGACGAGAATGCTTATATCATCTGCATATGCCGTCAGGTGTTAGGGTTCCCCTTCAAATTTCTTTAGAAGGCCATGGGTATATGACCTAGCTGGATGCATCCATGTGAGATCCACATCAACCAAAGCTTTACCAGCTCCGGTCTCTTGCGCAATATTGTCCAGGAATATATTATCTAAGTCGGGTGATTTATCGTTGAATGAGTTGACAGCCCAGTTTAGCTTAAATGTTGTTTTTAGGTCTAGAGTGAGTTCCTTTCTAGCTATATGTGGGTCATCGCGGGTGGGTTCGTTGGTGTCTGTACAACGTGGAAAGTGAGCATTCAGGATTCTTTGCTGTTGCTTGCAACTGTGCCGTCCTGTCGTTGTACGAGACCTGTCATATTAGGCTGGGTTTCTGGGCAGCTTCGTAAACCTTGCGACTTCGGTGGTATTTTCTATGCCACTGCAGAAGTCTCTCTAAGAGCTTCTCTTGGACATACATACCGCATATTTGTACATACTCAGTAGATCCCTGTATTCATCCCAGTATTTCTCACAGTAATTTATAGGCCTTACACACTCACCGTCTCTGTGGTTCTAATACAGAGCTCCACCAAGGTGGCCTGGAGTTTCTTATTTAAAAGAGTGATACAGTGTTCTAGGTCTGCCACCGTATAAATGCGGGTTTATCTGCCTAGATTGCGAAAGTGATTTAGACTATATTAATCCCAGTTAGTTTTTTTAAGGTTTCTATAGCTCTTTATGATGAGAGTTGGCTTCATGGATATGTTGAAGCTGATATATTTGTGGTCAGAGAAGGATGGGATTTGTAATACCCTCCAGTCAGAGACGTGTTTGTTGTAGCCTGATACAAAGGTTAAGTCGAGGACATTGGAGGAAGTTGGTCCGACGTATTTGGCCTCTTCCCCCTTGTTGGCCAAGTCTACCTATGACATTTTTCCAGACCGTGGGTAGAGTATGTCTTCAGCCTGATTATTGATCCGAATGACGTTTCCGTCATCGGAGAACTACCCAGTCATCCGTGTGGACGTCTGGGTTTTGCCACTGCAGCAGTCGCAGAGCTGAATCCTGGGATACCACTCTCTTTCTCTCTCTCTCAGGCATTCCAGTACCCGATGATGAAGACACTATAATTGCCATATTAGCTGCCGACACGGTAATTCTATTGCAAATGAAAATTTAACGTTAGCTACAACGTTGGGAAAATGGTCTGAAATCGTGGCATGGGCAAATTGATCGGGGATATTTTTCTCTACACTAACAAAATGCACTGAGATGCTCATGCCCAACTTTTAGAAAGTTGCCAGTCTAACTACCCTGATATATGGTCAGTAGTATAGTTTCAAACTACTTGCGCTTTTATTGAGTATTTATGATTTCTGGAGAAGTGTAGCGTGTGGTTTTCAACTGGTGACTCTGTTAATGTAATCTCGGTTCCGTCGATATACCCAAATGTTAAAGTCAAGAACGATAAATTTCCAATCGTTCAGTCTCATCGGGTCAGCAAAAATATTTCGATTGGAACCGCAAGAATACTTTAAGACTCTATTTGTCACTTTTGATATAGTTCCGCCATCTCCCACTCTGAATGGCGTTGCAACTTTTCTAATTGCTTTTTCCCGTTGAACCGCGTCGGAAAAGTGTTACAGCTAATTCCAATTCGACAGAAAATTGTTTAGAATGCGCTTGGTTGAATTCCTCCTCATTTTTGATTAAAGCAACCAACATCGCAAATTGCTCTCTCTAGACTCTTAATATTTGCCGGAATCTATCTTCGTATAGTGATGTGAAAATATTATTGCACCAAATGTCTGATTTAGGTATTCCGCTGTAAAATCTGCGACAACATTCCACCACAATAGATGAATTTTCTACCAGTTCATCCAAAACCGCATCCACTGCGTCATCATCACTTTCCATTTCTACAAGAAAATTTTCATTGTCTGTAATTATGCATACAATAATTCATACCTTCATTTAACATAATTTCTGCGGCAGCTTTTTCTATTATAGAGTCTATTCATTTTTCTTTAAAACTTTTTCGCGGCAAGATTTTTTATTTTTGTGAATATACTTTTGGGAAATAAAAAAAAAAATAATAATAATGATTTTCCCCCCTTAATAGGTTAGGTCACCATCAATCACGATCTGGAAACTCCTTGATCAGAATATTGCCACTTAGATCAGCGAGGTACGATAAAAAGTACTGCCAAATCGTTATGTTGGTAATCGCTTGTGATGGATTATGATGTGCGAACGGATAGTTATGTTTTCACTGAATCTTCCATTTGAACTTTAGGTTGATAAGTAATAACAACTTTAATATAAGATAATGTGACCAACATATTGATATTATTCAAATGCTTTTAGTTTTCTGCGGTAAGTATGTGAGTCAGCGCACGATAACGCACCGCACATATAAGCATCGTGATAAGTAACTCGGATTCGATGATTTAAAGATTATCAAATTTCTACAGTTGCGCAAATAGGCGGAGGCCATCTCGAATCGACCGAGTCGGCTGATAATTCTTCTTTAAATAAGCCTAATTTGGTTGAGATCTGGACTCTGGGCAGGCGTATTCATGCCATTCCGGCAATTTTAAAGTAGCCACATGCAAACCATGTGCGCTTTATCTTTGGGGTCATGGTTTGGTTAAATTTAAAATGGCTACCAAATCCAAATTCACTGGCACGGGTTCGTAAATTTGCCTTTAATATATTAGGATAGGATTCAGTGTTCATACTATTCTCAATAAACGCCGATTTGCACCCCCAAACTAAAATCGACAATTTGCGCCACAATGTAGTGGATCCTTCATTGTAATATATCTTTGTCATCTTTTCACAGGATATTAAGTTGCCCCATTAGTCAGCAGATTGGAAAAAGAGCATATTAGCTAAGGAGAACCGCTAATATTCTTCTGACGTACAGAGCAGCGGTTTTTTACGGGTGGCTCGTTTGGTATGTAGTATAGCCTGCCGAACTGTTCCACGGGAAACAGCTACGTCACACCCTTTCTTGAGCTTCCATGAGCAAATGGTCTGATCGAAACTTATGGGTTTTCACTAAAAATCTTTATCACTACGCACTCTGCACGTTAATCAATTTTTGATGTAGGGCTACCACTACCTACAATCAATCGTCGTTTAAGATCGATTTGCTATATTAAAGAGCTCTTCCCAGTTATAGAAAACATTTCCACCAGTTCTTTCACACTTTTACCCGTTGGGTGATTATAATCGGTAATTATAATCAGTAAAAATAAATATACGTTAAAATGCAAACAGTATATTTTTTTTGGATATAAAGTTGAAAAATTGAATTTTTTCCGAGAGCAAGTGTTTGAGATACTTTTCAAGGAAATTGCAACATGTAAGTCAACTGCTTATATGAATGACAGTACACCATTCCTTTGGTCCTGTGCACTTTTCGCTGATATCACTATTTTCAATATTTAACGCTTTATTTGGCTTGTGCCAGACCATGTGACGCCGAACTGATCCGAAAAGGTTTTAATTGCTTCACTGACGAAACTAGCCATTTTTGCCTTGCTACACGACCATGGATATTCTTGGCCCTGGGAACTTTACGGACTGTTTCATCGCGCAGAACTGTAGGCATGAGTGTCAATTATTTGTCGTAAATTTTTGGCGCTTCCAAATGTGAATTTTCCCGGTTTTCCTTAAGGGTTTCCCTATCAATTCGTGTTGTCAGCATTTTAGGGCGGCCAGAATAGGTTGTATTCTCTATGGTACCATGTTCTTTCGATCATTTAATTGTGTTTTCTATGGTTTGGCGACTTCGGACAAACATTTCAGAAATATATTGGATCGGTTTACCCTGATAATACAGATACAAATGGATTTTTCTCTGCGCATTATTGATTTCTTTTCCTTTAGCCATTTTGGGTTACTAAAGCAGCACGATCACATCGAAATTGTACACAACAATAACTTATCATCGTATATGATCCGTAGTTGGGTTAACTTGTTGTGAAAATATGCTTTTAGCAGAAGAGCAACATTTTTTTTCTATTTTTCCCATTACTGTTATTTTATAAGCCAACAAAATCCAATTTTTGCATAAAAACTAATAGGCAAAATACTTAAGTGATACTATAATAAGAAGACGCGTGACCCCGTTGAAAAAATTCATATGCGAGCGCTGGCAACAGCGCCCGGCGTAGCAATAAAATTTTTCATAACTTTTTTCGCTATACTGTTTGTGGCATACTCATTTTTTGTTTTGATTGTAATTGTTGCGCTAGTCGAATGCTTACATTTGTTGTTGCGCTTATTTATTTTTCAGTAGTTGTCATGTTTGTGTATGTGTGGTGATTGACTTCATATACAAAGCAGTTTTTGGGGCGATTGACATTTTTTAGAAGTTTCATTTGTGAAGCTACAGTCAAAACTCGATAATCCGAAGAATGATTGCTGCCCCAATTCGGACTATCGAATCTTTAGGATTACTGGATTGTTTTAATACATGCAACTTTATCAAAGACAATCCACAAGGGTCAATGAAAAAATATTAATTAATTTATAAGTTGTATATAAGCATATAAATATTTCAGTTAAAACGATATAAGTCCACTGAAGATATAAGGAAAACATGTAATTCGGATTAAAGAATTGCAATTGCCAAAATGCCAATGCATGAAAATAACCCTGCGAATTACTGTATTTTCGGATCAGCAAGTAGTCGAATTATCGAGTTTCGACTGCAGTTCATTTTTCTCGCTTTTTATGAAATATTAACTCTGCTTCTTCATTATTACGGGCATTTAAATTCTCAAAGCTGCTTCTTAGCACTTTGACTATGTGAATTAAAAAAGTCAAAGCCAATTAGAATATTTTGCGCTAATCATGCATTATTTGTGAAAATAAGTGTGTGCAAAATATATTTATTAAAATATGGTGCAGTTATTTATTTCATACGGAATTTAAATTTGCAATGCATTCAATTGCACTGGGGACCAATCGAAACACCAGTTCCTTCAGATTGTAGTGGAGTGCGCCAAATATTAAATGAAGACAATTTAAGCCGGCTACGCCAAATATAAATATTTGGTGGACTATTTATGTTGATCTTTGATAGGTAGCTTCATTTAATAAATTGAGAAATATGAATGAATAATTATTTAAATTTAATGATTTTAGTATAATTTTTATTATTAATTATAATAAATTATAATTGACTAATAATTAATAATTTACAATTGAAAAATATAGTGCAATAATGGAGAAATGCGCAATTGTTAGAAATTAATTACATATTAAATAATGCAAAAATGCGCATTAAAAATGTCTGATATTTAACCATTAATTCATTATTTATTAAATATCAAAAATAGACCCTAAAATAGACAAATTTCACACTAGGCATTAGTGCGAGCAGCAAATGAATAGGCAGAAAGGGAAACAATATCATTTGAAATCTCATCAAAAGCGCATACACAAAAAATTAAACACCTAAGTTAAAATAATGACAAGCAATTGTCATCAAAAGCATGAATGCGAGCAGCACATGCATAGCAAAGGAAACAAACACAAACATAAAAAGCAGAAAATATTCATTTCATATTCTGGCCACAGTGAATTATGGGAAAACTAGAAAGGCAGGGCTATAGTCGGGTGTAACCGACTATAGAAAACCCTGTACCCAATCCAAAACAAAAAAATTTTTTTTTTTAGTAAAAGCCATTTTTCGGCTGATCGTTCCTATAGCAGTTTCATGTTATAGTAAACCGATATTTATTATATTCAGGAGTATGATTGAATATTGCCTAAAACTGTCAAATAACAATATCTTAATAAACAAAAAAGTTTTTCTCAGTAAATGTTGTTTTTCGGCCGATCGTTCCTATGGCAGCTATATGATATAGTAAACCGATATACATAATATTTAGATATGTGATTGGGTATTAGCTAGAACGATTAAATCCAAAATTTAGAACGATATCTTAAAAAACAAAAGGGTTTTAGTTAGGAAATATGATTTTTCGGCCGATCGTATAGGTTGAATATCGAAAAATCACAATAAACTCCATATGCTTTTGGATTAAGAGTCTGTGTTTTGTTTATTAAGACATCGTTTCCAAATTTTGGATTTAGTAATTTTCGATAATAGCCAATCAATTATTTAAATATGATAAATATCAGTTTACTATAACATATAGCTGCGTAAAATTCTTGAGGTACCGTAAAATATAAAAACTATAAAGAAAAAAACGTTATTGAATATTGGATTGGATGCAGGGTATTCTATAGTCGGATGCGCCGGACAGTTTACAGTTTCCGGCGAAAAAAATTACAACACTGAAAGGATTTCCATTGTTAATATTTTAATATTTAAAATGAACCTTGGCTGAACCACTAGTAGTCGATAGTATCGTTCTGGAATCTCGCTTCCATTAAGACGCACTTTTGGACACGAGCTCCGTCTAAGTGTAAACGTGACATGTGTTGATTTTTGGGCGTTTACCTTAATTTTCCATTTTTGGAGCCAATCTTCTATCATTTCTAGCTGCGATTGTAAGATTTGAGATGCTTCCACCGGATCTTTACTTGTTGCTATGATCGCTGTATCATCAGCATATGTCGCTACATTTATAGTGTCTGAGACAGGCATATCAGCTGTAAATATAGAGTATAGAACTGGACTCAGTACACTACCTTGAGGGACTCCAGCGTTAATCGGATGTAGTTCAGATGCGTCATTTTGTTGCTGAACATAAAAGTAGCGGTTACTAAGAAATGATCTAAGTAATAAAAAATATGGCGCTGGAAGAAGAGTTTTAATTTTGTATAGGATGCCTGGGTGCCAAACTCTATCGAATGCTTGCTGGATGTCAAGAAACACTGCCGAACAATATTGTTTTTTCTCAAAAGTGTCAATTATTAAATTAACAACCCGGTGGCACTGTTCAGGTGTACCATGGTTTCTTCTAAACCCAAACTGGTGTTTCGGTATAATGGCGAGTTCGTCCACAACTGGCAACAGCCTTCTTAAAAGTATTTTTTCAAATACTTTAGAAAAAGTTACCAACAGGCTAATCGGACGGTATGATGAGGTGCTGCTTTCCGGCTTATTTGGTTTGGGTATCATTATTACCTCCGCGCATTTCCATTGACTGGGATAATATTCTAGCCTTATCATTGCATTATATATATAGGTTAGTAGGCGAACACATTTGGGTGGAAGGTTTTTCAACGTATATCCGTCAATTTTATCAAAACCGGGTGACTTTTTGTTTTTAATCAGTTTTATTTCGGCATTGACTTCTGCAAGCGATGTTTGGGGAATTGGCAGACTCATTTGACAAGGCGACTCCAGAAAGTTTAAAACGGTGTCTTCATTTGATGTGACATTAGCTTCATGGGGTTGAAAAACTGAATGCAAATGACTTGCAAAAGCCTCAGCCTTTTCCAAGTCAGTTCGGCAACGTTCTCCATTGCTGTTTATAAGTATAGCACTTCTTCTTTTGGGATGTTTTAGGTACTTTGTAGCTCTCCAGAGGCTATATTGATCATCTGTTGAAAAAGCGTCAAGTTGTCTCAAGTAATCTGCCGTGTTTTCATCTCGAACTTCTTTAAGTCGTTGCTTCAGGTAACTAACTGCGTTGTTAAATAATCTCTTATCATTTGGGCTACGACTAGTTTGCCAGTTTTTTTCGCAGCTTTCTTTTGTTTTTGATAAGTTGTCTTAACTCAATTGATAGAAAAGGTTGGTGATGATTCAATGAGTTATCGCTTGGCTCTTGTGTGAACAGAGTACCTGCCTCGTGTATCGTGTTTGTCAGAGTTTCGACAGCTGAATCAATCTCAGTTCCGCTTTTAAGTGGTATGTTGATGTTTATATTGTTCTCCAGCCAGTCTTTAAATGCAAGCACATTTGTAGTTTTTGTAAGTATTCTGTACTGCTTTTCTTTGACGTGAACTGAAGTACCATATGTTACAATGATCGGAGAGTGGTCAGAGCTTAAATCGTAGCTTTCAGCTATATGTAAGTGTTGTTGGCTCAGTCCTGAATAAACAACAAAGTCTAGTAAGTCAGGAGTTTTTCTGTTGTCTGTGGGCCAGTATGTTGGTTTCCCCGTAGATAATGTTTTAAATCTGTTGTCATTCTGACACTTGTATAGTTCTCTGCCCTTTGGATTTATAATTCTTGAGCCCCACCAGTGATGTTTCGCATTATAGTCACCGCCAGCAATGAACGTTGGTCCAAGCGTTTGAAAAAATGCTTCATATTCGTGCCATTTCATTCGATACCTCGGAGGGAAGTATACTGCTGTCACTGTTACATTTCTGTGCATGCATTGGACTTCTATGCTGGCAGCTTGGATGGCGTTTTCTGCAATACTGTCCAACACTTTGAACTTCAGACCATTTTTGACGATTACT
>JBAMBQ010000749.1:0-51228 GCA_037044495.1 Stegana nigrithorax | reverse complement strand
GCGCCTTGTCTCGAACCAGGGTAAGTCACTACAATATTTTTTTGAATTAAGTTAATGCTGTATTTTCAGGTTTTTACGGAGCGCGACGTAAACACGACTCGCAACTTTCGACTGTTCCAATAGAATCCTCCTTACTTGACGGCGAGTTTTACTTGTACTTGCCGAATTCTATTACACATTTGAAGGACGAGCATTTGCATTATATTAATAATGTCACACACACACTTATATCAAAACAATGCCTTTCATCAGTTAAATTAGAAATAAACCGCTCATTAGCCCTTGAAGATTTAGACGAGATATCAACTATAGGTCTGATTAAACGTTATATAAATAAGTATATGTATATTAAATAAATATTTAAGGATATATTATAGAAATGTACTTTTTGGTCAATAAAATAAACAAAATAAAAAAAAAATTTACATAAAATTTTTATTTTAATGTAAATAAAGAAAAAGAAAATATAATAATAATATAAAATATAACATTTTTCACTAGATTACAGGCACTTAGAATATTTGTAAAAGTGCAAATGCGTTTTACAGAACACACTCACACACACACACAGAACAAATATGCGATCGCCCATCCCTTATCATCACTGCTATCATATTGACTTCCCCGCTAGCATATTCACCATCACGATGTAGCATTCTTCTACCTGCTACCAGACCATATTCACTCCCCCACCTACTTACTCACCAAAACACTCTCTTCACCTCCCCCTATATTGGTCCAAAATCCCCATTCCCTAACTACCAAGTGAAACTAGCATGATCGTCGCTGCTCGTAATTTCATCACTAATTTCGTACGTTGCATATGTGTTGGTGCGAAAATGATGCTGACAGGGTTGCAAGATCGTCTGAGAAAACCAGAGTTGCCTAATCGGGCCGACAGGGATGCATGAAAGGGCAGACCAGATGACTTCATGGTCTAATATTTACAAGGTGATGCCAATTTTCGACGCTAATCGGACCACTCTCATTAGAAGGCCGGCATTTTTGTGACATAATCGAAAGTTAGTATATTTTTAGAAGTGAAATTTGTGTAGAACACAAAAAGAGAAAATGTAGTGCTAATAGCAAAACTAGTGTTATAAATTGGATTGATATAAATGTTAACAGAAAAGTTTCGTCAATTTGATGTTTCTTTTAAAAACAAAATATTCACAAATACTCGTACATGCCGTAGTTTTTTCAATCAATTAACATATTTGTTTAAGTACAAAAATAACTTCAATTTTCGAACATATGAAAGTGCTGTGCGGTATAAAAATTTAGAAAATACCAAATCGGTGTTAGGTTATATGAGAGTGTGTTGGTCGGTCCAACAGGGTTTCATGAAGGGGAAGAACAGATGACTTCATTATAATAACATTATAATGAAATGAAAGTTTAGATACTTTAAATTGACAAAAAAATATACTGGGATCATAACTACTTGCAACTTACAAAATTTTTCAAGTACTATAGGTTTATGTACTAAATGAAACAATTAAACCAAATAAATGAAACAATGAATACGTGTGCCGTATGAAATAGTATGTGTGCCAAATTTACCAATATTTGATCGAATAACCAATCACCATTTGTTGCGAGTGAGAAGTTCTGTATGTATTTCTATGCGAAATCTACTCTCTCGTTTGTTTACTTATTGTTTTATTTCAGACATTCATACGACACACGTATGCACATAGAATTTGTTTACCCTAACTCTTTCAGGACCAGTGATGGAAACTGATTGTGAATTCAATATTTTTTTATAGAATATAATATTCAGATTTTCACAAAAAAATAATTTTATGATTTACATAACAAGCTAATTTATGAGAAACTAATTTGTAAACCAAAATTGTTGACTTTTGTCTCAGGATTTTTACAAGTGTTGCCTATTGGCACTTTCATTCGGCCCTGAAAGGGCTTAGCAATTAAAAATATAATATTGAACAGTCTTTGAAAACATATATGGTTTTCTGACAAACTCTGACAACATCTCAACATGCAAAAATGGTTGGAGATATTGGCATCACAGAATGTAAATTGTCAACAGGCCAAACAATAATTTGTGTTGCAATTTATATATCGCCAAATCAGACGGTAAAAAATATTATCAAATTTTTACGTTTTAATCTACTATATACTGAAGTCGGTTTTAGAGAATTGAAATCCAATTATTATTCAATTCCTATTATTATGGGCGGCGATTTTAATGTGAAGTTTGGAACGAAAGAAGCTGAGCCGCTACTACCAATTTTGAATGACAAATTAATTTTGGTGATGAATACTCCCCTCCCTAGGTTCACTAACCACTACCAGTGGAACGTCAATAGGTGCTGTTTTTTCGCGGTACTTAAATACGATTAAGTCTAAAATTTATATATCTTATTTTAGCTATCACAGGCCTATTTTGATTGTGGTAGAAAATTAAATAAAATAAAATAAACAATATAAATTTTTATGTATTTTTTTTAAATGAATAATTTCAAACTAATAACAACGCTATCGCATCTCCTCTGTGTTCAAATACAGAGTGGTTTTTAAAAAAAAAAAATTTTTTTTGTGTTATTTCACATTAAGTCTGTTTATTTGATTTGATTGATTTATTTTGTGTATAACGACCTATTGATAGTTGAAATGAATGGAACAGCCAACCTTTAATTTTTATTTGACGATCTATTTATAATTTGTAAACAAACAACCATGGGGGCGTATATTTCGTCAGTGTCGGTCAATTAATTAAGTGTGAACTTATCAATAAATTTGTGGTATGCTTATTTGTACTGCGTATTACATTCTTAATAGTTAATTCACTCTTAGTGTATATATCATCTTGTTTTATAGATATTGGATTTAATAATTACATTGTTAATATTAGTTTTAAATATCCTGCAATAGTTAGTATTAACAATAATTGCCAATTTTTTCAATAATTTTTTTTTTTGTCTTGAGTTTTTTTCTTTTATTTAGTTTTTTACAAAAAATTTTTGTTTGTTTCTTATTTCTACCTTAATTTCTTTAATGCGCACTTGGTAGCGTTGTTGGCGGTCGTCATCTATTCTCGCGCTGTTAAGATGTTTCAGAAATTTTCTTTCCCTGATCAGACGTGCCTTACGTCTGCCTCTAATCCTTAGCATTCCCTTTTCGTATTTGTTGGTTTTTGTCCAGCGTTAGGATTTTCCTCGATTGCCCTCTCTAATGGTTGTTCTTCCAATTGTGGCATTTTTATTTTGTTTCGTTGACTTGCCATGATGTATTATTTCATTATTCAATGGATAGTTGTAATGTAGCGCATCAGCGCTTCATATTGCCCTTATACCAAGGTATAATTTATTTTTAGTTATATATATGTATGTATTTCTAAATATTTACTTCTCACATATATTTAAGTATATTATTATTTCATGCCGGGCCGGGCCTTTTGTAGATATAACCACGGAGACTGTTAATCATATAGAGGGCGCATCTCATACAAGTTGAAATTTTTGTTCGTGGGTGCCTATAAAGGTGCCCAGAATTCTGTTAGGAGTACCATAATGCTTTGCTACTCTGACTTTACAATTTCGTTTGATTTGATTGGCCTAGCTCATATAAGTTTTTTTGATGGCAACTGCCATTTTGTTCGCATTTCAAGAATGTTGTTGTTGTTGAAGTGGACGAGTGCGTAAATTTCTTGCTGTAGACCATCCTATTGCTTGCTACATTTTATGAGTGCCTGGTATGAAAAGGCGCTGGTCGTCGGTACCGCCTGAAATACACGAGTTTGTGTGTGCGTTTTAATCATTTTAGAAGTTTGAACTGGCAGGCTACCTCATATTTCTTCATTGTTAAAAAAATATTCTGCTTCTTCTTAATTTTTACGGGCATTTCATTCTGCTTTTTATGTGTGCGTGGTATAAAAAGGGTGTCGAATTGTGTATCCATTTGGACAGCAACCCTATCAGTATGTGTATACAAACACACTATTAAGCGAATTTGTCATGTGCTAAGATGGTTGTGTGCATGAAAAAGTCAAAGTCAATTAGAACATTTTGCACTAATCATGCATTATTTGAGAAAATGATTGTATACAAAATACATTTACTAAAATATGGTGCAATTATTCAGTTCATAATGAACCAAAGTTCAACTGAACTGCAGTTGAATCGAAACACCAGTTCGTTTGGCTTGTAGAGGAGTGCTAAAAGCACTTCAATAAGGAAATTGCAGGCTAACTCACAAAGTATGAATAGTTGGTAGAAGATTATTTTTGGTCTTTTACTATTCGCTTCAAATGTGTCTTCTTGTAAGATATCGAGCAATATGAATGAATGAATTTAATATAATTTCCATTTGATATGCATAGCGACCAACTACTTGCCTTACATATGTTCAGCCAAAAAGTTAGAAAACCTTGCATCGCAGTTAGAAACGCACATTGGCGCAACAACTAAGCGCATTGCGCATGGACACACTGCGCACTGCACAAGTGCCTTTAATATGGATCTTTTTTCACACATATTGTCCTTGCTAAATACAAAGCTTCAAATAACAACAGTAATATACCATCCCAACTATATTAAATAAAAGAATTTACACAACGCATAATTTGCGTGTAATATTTTCATTGAATTCAGCAGAATCAGAGCAATTTTGGGATAAGGGATATAAAAAGAACAAACAAAGCGAAGTCAGACAAGACGCCCAGTTTTCGTTACGTCTTTTACCCTGCCCGGTCACACCTAATTCTATAACTTAACAGTAGTTGCAACAATCCTCTGGTGCAGAATCTATTTATACCCAGTACCAACAAATGGTAAAGGGTATATTAAAGTCGTGCAATTAATTGTATGTGACGGGCAGAAGAAGGCAGACCCCACAAAGTATATACACTTTGTCAATAAATTGTTTGCAAAATCAAAAATGTTACACAAATTCAGCTTTAACTTAAAAATTTATTAACAAATTTATATTTTTCAGTCCTTTCTTGTTTATAATATGATTTGTATATGTCTTATGAATAAATATAACGAAAAAAACCAAATAAAAAAACGCATACAAAAGAGAAAAACAAAGAAAACCAAAAAGTGCCAATTCTCTCACTGTCAAATAATTCTTTGCAAAATATAAGTACGAATAGGAAAAAGTAACGGGACATCTAACGGGAAATTGGTTTTGCACTTTCGTTTGTGCTTTGTGCTTTGTGCAGCGGCTAATTATACATTCATTTAGATTTTGACTTCGAACAGTTGACAATTTGCTTTTTGGACAATTTTTTTGACAATGCCTGGAAAACGAGTTGATGAAAATTTAATTCAATTGGTTTATTATCATTATTATAAAGGGAAAAGTGTTAAGGAGTTGGCTGAAATGTTTAAAATTAAGCTGAGGACTGTCTACAATATAGTTAACCGAGCAGAAAAAGAAAATAGACTACATTTGAACAACTCTGGAGGCAGACCACCGAAGCTTTCTCGCCTAGATCAGTCAAAAATATTAAAAGAAGTGGATAAAAACCCCCAAATCAGCTTGAGGGGATTGGCAAATATCATTAAAAATGACAGCAATACGATCGTGAGTCATGAAACTGTACGGAAAGCGCTTCACCTACACAAATACTCCTCCCGCGTAGCAAGGAAAAAGCCATCAATGATGTAATGACCAAGGAGTTTTATTTGGACATACTCAAAAACGAATTGACGAACAGCGCTCATAAGTTTGAATTTGTTGACCCCCAAAACGGTAATAAGTTGAAATATAAGCTGTATCAGGACAACGATCCCAAACACAAATCGCTGCTGTGTCGGACCTGGGTGCTATACAACTGCAATAAAGTTATAGATACCCCCGCCCAGAGTCCAGATTTAAACCCCATTGAAAATTTGTGGACATTTTAAAAAAAGAGAGTGGGCAAACGGAACCCAACTAACAAAACCGCCTTAATCAAAGCCATACAGGAGGAATGGCAAAATCTTCCATTAGTTTATGACCTTAATGGATTTGTGCAGTCAATGCCGCGACGGCTTCAAGCTGTGATAGATGCCAATGGCAAGCACACCGATTATTAGACCCTATTTACTTTTAAATTTTTATGTTTAAGTCATTTTTGAAAAATGTGATTGGATTTTGCAAAGAATTATTTGACAGTGAAAAATTGTTCACTTTTTGGTTTTCTCTATTTTTCTTTTATTTGTGGTTTTTCTTTTGCCTTTTTTTTTAGATATACTTATGTAGAATACATACATGTATAATGTTATAAACAAAAAAAGACTGAAAAAATGAATTTTTAAAATAAATTTTTAAGTTAAAGCTGAATTTGTGTACCTTTTTTTATTTTGCAAACAATTAATTGACAAAGTGTATATTCTTGATCAGCATTGAAATTCGAGTCGATCTAGCCATGTCCGTCTGTCTGTCCGTATGAATTTTTTTTCTTGAGATATCCTTACATAATGAATACAAAATATTAAAGCAATAAAAAAAATATATTCAGTTTTGGATTGGGTACAGGGTTTCCTATAGTTGGTGACGCCCGACTATAGCCCTGCCTTTCTAGTTTTAAATTGTCTCTGATATAACCGTGCTGGGCCGGGCTTTAAAATTTGGTTTCATGTTCGGGCTTGTCCGGGCCTTCTACTCCGAACAATCATTTTGTAAAATTAAATATCTTTGTCTTTGTACTTTATATATATAAAAAAAACAGTCTTCTAGGTAGGAAATAAAAACAATTTAATTTAATTACAATTAAAAACTTTTTACGTTGAGAGATTAGCCATTTCATCAAAATCAATTATTATTTGCTTTTGAGTTGGAGCATACCGATCATAATGTATGCCAACAGCATCGAACATACGTTTGGAAGCTTGATAGATGGGCTTATTACCATATTTATCTGATATATAAATCACCTCTCGAATATCTGATTGAATGATGAGCTTAGCACATTCGTTACAAGGGAAAAGTGTTGTGTAAAGTTTGGTTCCAGAGAGACTCCGACAATTACTATTGAGAATTGCGTTTGCCTCCGCATGGACGACATACATTCTCTTGTCATTCATTGGATCGCCATCAGCACCTAGATCTTTACTCTTGCACCATGGGAATATGTCATCATGACAGTTACGTGGGAATCCATTGTAACCAATAGAAATAATTCGTTTTTGATTATCGACTAAGCAAGCACCTACTTGCGTGTTAGGATCTTTGCTACGCTTTGCGGAAAGAACGGCTGTGGCCATGAAATATTCATCCCAATGCAGATAATCTAACCGTTTATAATTGATTTTTAAATCAATTTGTTGCTTCAACTCCGCCATGTTTGATTTGACAAATTCTGTAAAATATAAAAATAGGATGTAGAAATTTTGGCAGCGCAATTTAATCAAACAAACCCCTTTTCAAAGTCCTTTGAAGTTAGATTTATTTTAAACTGAAAAAACATTTTTATTACTGTTTAAAATATTAGTTATTGTCAAGTGATGTATACGACTATTTTATTTGTTGAAACATATTCAAGTCGATATAGACAAATAGGGAGTGTTATCGATTACAAAAAAATATTTGGCAATTGTTGTTGTAACGCATACATTCAATGCGCCAAATTTGGTCTTACCGTTTCCGAGATCCGTGCGTTCATACGGACAGACGGTAAGACATGGCTAGATCACCTCAACTTTCGATGCTGATCAAGAATATATATACTTCGTAGGTTCTGCCACATCTCCTTTTGCCCGTCACATACATTTGCATAACTTTAATATACCCTTTACCATTTTTTGGTACAAGGTATAAAAATTAAAACTAAATAATGAAGAATATTCCTTAGCGAAAGGTATTTGTATGTACATATATAAGGGGGGAAATTGGGAAGTAATTTATATATGAATATAATTGCCAAATTTCGTCCGATGAGTTTGTATAAAAGTTATAAATGTTCAATATTTTATCAAAATTAATAGATATTGGTACTTTTTGAACAGACGTTGAAACACAAGTTTAACTCACACCTTCGTGTCCAAAAACATATAATAAAATCTAAAATGAGTGCAGAACGTATTAAGGGAATAATTAAAGAAATACAGTTCAAAATATATACATAATTCCGCAGTTACACAAGACTCTCTAAAATAATAATTTTTAATGCTTCAATTTGTCATCAATCAACCTATTTCCGATTTTTCAAAAGAACTTTTGAGGGGTGTATAAATATCAGTCGATAATAGTTCTAGTTTTCCCTGATATTGTAAAGGTGAGTAAATGTCAAGAGAATTCTTTCATTTCTTAATAGAATAATGGTGTCTCATAAACTTTGTGTATATGTTTTCGGACCTATTTGTGCAATTCAATTGTTTATCTTAAGGTAAAATAGAAAATAAGATCCTGGGTCTGCGCGGCTTCTTTTACAAGTTCATTTTTTAAATAGGTTCAAATTATCAAATCCAAAATTTGGTAACGATATCTTAATAACAAAAATGTTTTTCTCAGTAAATGTTGTTTTTCGGCCTATCGTTCCTATGGCAGCTATATGTTATAGGTTGAATATATCGAAAAAAAAACTCGTTATGCCTATGGATTATGGGAGCCTTCGTGACAAATTTGGAAATTGTAGGTCTTACCGTTTCCGAGATCCGTGCGTTCATACGGACAGACACGGACATAGCTAGATCGACTCATCTTTCGACGCTGATCAAGAATATAAATTTATGGGGTCTGCCACGCCTTCTTCTGCCTGTTACATACATTTGTACAAATTTAATATACCCTTTACCATTTTTTGGTACAGGGAATAAAAAAAAACAAAGTTCCTTTTTTGACTTAGACATCATCACCTTAAGAAATAGAGAAATTGCGGTCACAGATCCAAGTGTTATTAAAAGATTTAAATTGCGCATGTTAATCATTCATTAATTTATCATGTAAATATAAATTAATTTTTTCAATAATAATTGGAATATTAAAAATTTTTAATTATAACATATTCTTGATAACTGATAAAGAAACGAAAGTTTTACTACAATACGTCGTAATGCGCGATCTACTGAATTTAAGCTGATTTTTGAAGAGAAATCGGATTTTGTTTAAGATGCAGGTAAATAGACCGCATTCGCGAAACATCTTTACCAGACTTATTTACTTTTGGATTGAAATCACACAACTTGGAAATACGGTCCCACTCGGTACCAGGCTCAATGGTACCATTCTCCAACGCTGCAGCTTGTTTCTCCGCACTACGAGAATTAAGTTTAGTTTTAGCAATAGACTCTTCTATCTGTCGCATCCAATCGTTTAGCTCTTGTTTAGCGTGCAAACGCAACTCTTCCTTTTTGCGCTCTTCCTCGATATCTTTTTCTTCTAAGCGTTGCTTTTGATCTTCACGCCATTTTTGAAGCTTTTCTGGTTCTTCACAAGATGGAACTGGGCCGCAGATACCCAGAGGTTCGTTTGATTCGCCACCAATTACTTCAAAACTGCCAATAGAAGATTCTAGTCCACCAACGCCAGCTGCCGACACATCATTTAAGAGCTCAGCGCCATTGTCAGTTAAAGCTGCAACGTTGGCAGACGACGATCCTTGTACGATCTCAGCTTCTAATTCACCCAAAACAGATTGTTCACGTGCTAAAAACTCAGCTGCGGGATCAACTTCATCTTTTGCAGTATCTCCAAAATCCATAATGCTGAAATTTTTTGTTTTTATTTTAATGGGCGTTAATCACTTTTACACGTATTCAAAACAGATTACTTAAAAAATCAAAGCTGTAACATATGTGTGCGAAACATCTTTAAAAACTGTTGTACCTTTAAATCAGCCTTTTTTAAACCACGTCGACGTATAAAGCTCGTCAAAATTTTTATGCTCTAAAAAAAGTGAAAAAATGTTCCCAATGCAGAAACTGACATTCACACGGAACTACGAAGCTGTTAAATATTTTGATGATAATTATTACTGATGGACTTGTATGTTCAACAAATAAAACGTACAATTGAAAAATATTCAATGACACTAATAATTATAATCTCCTACCTTCAGCAATTTTTTTCTTCTCGTACCGAGCTTATTTTCTCAAGTTTAACAAAACCAACTTATTAGAGACACCAGCAACGTGTGTGACTTTTTTAAAAATGTGTCATTATAAGACCGCTTTAGTATCGATAACATAAATGCATCACTGACAATCAAATTAGTAACACTGACTTTGTGTCCACCATATTTTCTAAAATGGCGTTCAAGTGAAAAAAGTTGACAGAAAAAGCGGCAGATCGAAATTGTAAAAATAAAAACATTGCACAAAACGACAAAACATAAGATATGTGTTAACTTTATGAAATTTCGTTTCAATCAGGAACACAATCAGAATACTAGTGCACGAATACGAGCAATCATAAGTTTGCCAATGAAAATTATTGTTTTTGTGAGCTTACGAAAGAGACGGAGAAATTCAGAGCAACACCTAAGTGTATTCTCCAAACACGGAGCGAATTTTTATCTTGAAATGCGAATTAAACTGAGCGCGTAACGCAGTTCAAAAAAATATACCTTTTGATGTACGTTTAGTATAAGATGTGTACAATATTTTCTATTTGTTAGAAATAAATCATATTTTGATGCGGCAAACTACAAAAAAATATATTCAGTTAAAATAATTAAGATTGAATCAATGGTTGCAATGGTAGAAATGAAGCTAATCTTGCTTTCAAAAAATATTGTAATAACAACACAAATTCAATCTTGCTTGCAGTTGCAAATGCGTCCGAAGTATCGTCGACAATAATATGGATCCCAATTCCACACCGTGGTCGTATGCATATAATCGGATTGTTCCTGCTGCATCGACAACAAGTGGATCTTCCGAAGATTTTCAACACCCGCACTTGGCACAAATTACTGCTGCTAATCTGGCAGCAAGTTTTAATGCAGCTGCTAGTGGTGGAAGCTTCGTACCGCCATCACCCATTGCTAGCTACAATCCTACAGTATTTCAACAAATCTACCACCATGCTGCGGCTGCAAGTGTTCAACCTAAACCCGCTCACTATGCTTCCACTGCAGTAAATACGCCCCATCGGCAGCTCCAGTTACCAACTACGTTAGACAAACAGTTGACTTCATTTCAGAATCAAGCGGCAGCAGCTGCGGTTTCTTCAGCAGCTGCGGCAGCGGTTGTTAACAATGTTGCCTCAAATTATTACGGCGAAAACTCTTCGTCGAGCGGTGCTTCACCTTCACCTACAACCGTTGCTTTAACGTCTACATCCTTATCGTGGAATGCACCGTCAATGATTTCAAATACATTTCTTGCTATGCAGCAACAACAAGCTCAGCAACAACAACAGACGCAACAACAACTTAATTTAGTTGCCGACAAGGTGGTGAGTAGTATGTTCTAATCTTAAGAACTTTTTTGTCAGATATTTCAATAAATGTACCCAAAAACCAGCTGCTTTCCAATAATATCCAATAGGATATGAAAGGATATGAAATTCCTACATCATTTATTTAAAACTAATTGCAATGAGTAAAGTATTAGAGTTCACTTGGAATAAATACATTTATTACGCTTATGAAAAGAAAACTATGTTAAATAACTTCTGATTATGTTTTGTATACGCCAGCGTTTCGTTTATACCCAATTTTATTTATACAAAATAAATATCATTAATTGTATACATGATAACATAACAACTTATTTAATTTTATTTTGTTTATGCCGCGATAAAGTGAATACTCTTCATTACTTTGAAATCATAAAAAATGTGTTTTTAATTCAACACTCAACTCATGTTTTTTTTCGTAATCCTATTTTACTATATTAAAAACTATCATAAATCCTTTCAATTTGTTTCACGAAAAATTTGAATAAAAACGAATACTGTACGCTTAGCAAATCAAACAAGAAAGTTTGCAATCAAAAGCTCAAGTCAAAGTCTACAACGATTTTATTTATTTGACGCAATTGCAACAACAACAGATTGAACAAGAAGCGCCATCGGAATCAATTATCCATCAGCCGGAGGCTGAAGAAACTTACTATACGATTGATGGTCAAAAATATAAAGTCATGCGTAAAGAGGTACATCAACAACAGCCCCAGCAACAACAACCGCAGCCCTTGCATATAGAACAACAAACCGCTAGTCCTGCCTCTTATCCGATTTACGTCAGTCCTGCGTTAAGTTCGGCTAGCGGGTCGCCCGCACCAACAGCTGCTCAAGTTACGAGTTTACATTCTTCTGACACAATAACGCCGCAGGTAATTGTCTATAAGACGGCGGCGAGTTCAGCTTCACCCAATAAACGGAATGCTCTGAGTATTGCAGCAAGCGCTGGTTCGCCTGCAACATTGGCATCGGAAGTTAATCATAACAATAACTCGTCCACAGCGGTTGCCTACTCATCTGTGATACAAAGTACATTACAGCAACAAAATAATTTACAACAGAACCATTGTTGGACAAAAATCGAAGATACCACCGATGGCGGCGTTAATGAAGATGTAAAAAATGTGTTGCAGTTGCACGTTAAGCAAGAGCAAAGGAATGTAGGCTATGTTGGCGATATTGGCGAGGATGTTGGTGAAAATCTAATTTTCAATTTACCTCCAGGCTTAGAAATCAAGCAGACATTCTATCATCCAAGCGTTGACGCGTCAGTCACAGTATTGCAACATACGCAACAACAACAGCTGCAACATAATCAGCAACAATTGCTACAACAAAACAACTCTTTTAATAGTTTGCAACATCAGCAAGATAAATCGCGCCGACAGCATATGGTTGCTAATATGCTTATGTCGCCAAATCAACAACCACAATTGCGTCTGCAGCAACAACTTAATCCAGTTGCTACACAATCGTCTTCCCCAGCAACAACGGCGACTTTATCGTCACAGATTCAAATAGTGCCCAAGGTTTGTAATAGATTTTTTTTTTTATTTTTCATTTTATTTGTTTATGTGTTAACGTATATTGCGTTAGATATATCTTTCATTTTAATGCTTTTTTTTTTCTTTTTCAAATTGCTTTTTTATTTTATTTTTTCATTACATTTTACATTTATTATCCACAATTTAAGGTATAAAATCTTTTTTTACTGGTTTATTGTTAGAATGAATACCAGCATATGTATTTTTAATTTCTGTTTTCCTCATCTTTTTGTTTTTAAAATAATTGATTAATGGGTATTCTTTCAATTATTTGACGATTGAAATTGTTGACAACATAATGCTAAGGATATTTAACAAGTTTTTCGCTCCCACAAATAATTGGTCTATTAACAGACTATAATTGACAGGAGAAGTGGTGCATTTAAAGTTATTACACGGGAAACAGCAGTGCTTGCTAAGGAAATTTGTTACAGAGCCATTTGTAAAAGATAAGTCGGAAGAAGTATTTTTATTATTCAATATTTCTAAATGATCAAACGGTTTTTCTAACCTTTTTTATTGTTATTTGATATGAGGTAAGATTTTTAATTTTAGTTAGTCGATTAGATTAAACATCTGCTCAAAAAAAAAAAAATCATGGTTTATTCGGAACAATTACCTACGCTACGTCAATTTTATGGATGAAAAAATCGTCCATCAAAGAATTCATGCAAAATTGTTTTCAACCATACTAAAAATTACTTTAGTGTGCTTTACGGTCTTGTGAAATAATTTTTCCTTTCATAATCTATAAAATTGCAGTGTCACGATGTTCCCTTACGCTAATCTCTGAAGCCGCCCAACCGATTTTAATGAAATTTTGTGGATGTGTAGGGTTAGTTTCAACTTAAGACATGGGATACATTTTATTAAAATCGGATAGTAAATGCGGGCGTAATAGTTTGATTAATAGGGCAGTAAATACTGCTTATACATTTCGTAACACAACAAAAGAAATTCAACTAACATGTAATTATATTCACAAAAAACATATGCTTATGCTCTTTTCTTACGCACTGAGCATTGATTACGCTCTTGCATGCGCTCAAAGATGACATCGTGATTAGAGTTGCCATGACCAAAGAAAATTTTTTACCAACTGACCTCAAAAATTCTACCAATACTTTCATGCCATCAAAATATAATTTTAAAGTTTAGATGAATAAATCCTATTAAGCGGTCTGTGGAAGGACGTCTGCCCGTGTTTACTATTTACTATTCAAATTTTTTTTCTAATTAAATCTTTTTAATTAATTTCTCCTGTTTAAATTTAATATTTAAAGCTGTTAAAAAATTTTATTTTCATCTTCCTCCTGATTAGGAAAACTAGAGTATAGTATATATCTATATTAGAGGTCTGCATGACTGCATTATAAACGGCATATATGAAAATCAATTAATTTATTATTATTAATTTATTAATTATTTAATTGAATGAAGAGTTTACCGCAGTATTTTATATTATAAAATAATTATCAGAAACTATGAATTTTCGACTGATTAGCATTCGTAAATAAAAATAATTAATTGAATGTGTACTCATGAATTCTTTCTTCTGTCTCTCTCTTAATTTTCTATTATAAAGAAAAAGTCTAATTGTTTTGTGCTAGTTAATTAAATAACCCAAAAAATAAATTAAGTACCCATTTTTTTTGTTGAATTCATTCACATTTATTAAAAGGCTAATTCTTATTTATTAATTTCAATTTGAATGCCCTTTGATATTAATATCATGTTTATACAAAAAAAAAAAATTAACATTCGTTTCGATTTTTATTCGAAAATTGAGTAAAACATTCAAATTTTCCCCGTTCACCAAAGCTTGAATGTATTCATGCAGACCTCTAGTATATATACATATATATAACTTTAAAAAAAATCCAACCATTAAGTATTATGCTTTGTGCAAATAAATTTTTTTAATTCTTAGTTTAAGTTTAACATTTTCAATTTGAAACTGTGACGTTGCTGTGCCCTGTTGAGGAAGATGAATACTTTATTTAAAATGAACAAATTTAAAGGATATGAGTTTTGTTAATTACAAAATAATAATATAGTAAAATAAAAGCTAAACAACTCATTTACATTTTTAATACTTAATTTTTTTAAATTGTTTTCAGGAAGAGGTAAGCAAGCAGACTTCTAAACCAGCAAAAACCCCTCGTAAACGGCAACCCAAGAAAACCTTGCTGGTGGCGAATGAATACAATGCTGCACGGAATCCTCAAGAGTTAGTGCAACAACAACATCAGCACAATCAACAACAACAACAGCAGCAGCAACAGCAACAACAAAATACATATTACGATTTTAATAACAAATGGAATACTTCGGTAAAAGTAGAGAACGTCTCTTCTGCCTCTCCTGTCGCAACAATAAATATTCCAACTTATCCACAACATCAACAGCAACAAGTCCATGAGCTACATCATCACCAACAACAGCAAACACAAATGCCTCAACCCGCACATATGCAATCATCGCAAGCTCAATCACATCTTACAAATCTTTCATCATACTATTCTGCGTTTCCACAGCCATTAGCATCTCAGTATACTGCATGTATGCAACAGCAGCAAGTGTACAATCTAAATCAACAACAACAACCGGTACAACATCAAGAACAGCAACTAACACAACAAATAGAACAGCAACAGCCACAAAAAGATGAACAAGCTGCAGCTATCGAGGATGCGAGTAATAAGGTTATTGTGCCAAATATCGAAGAGGAACTTGATTTTCTGGCAGATCCTACAACGCCTAAACAAGGTTATGCTACTTCGGCATTAATCAATGGCCGTAGTACAAACTCAGCCAGCAATAATACGAATTTTGGCATTCGCAATCCATACACTTCTATGCACACCAATACTGAGACGACTAACAATTCAAGCGTGGTTCTAAAAAATTCGTCTATCACAGGAGCGGCAACCCCGAATACCTACGTTGTGCCGCCTGATCGCAAACCTATTATAAACGTAGGAACATCTATCGGGGAAAAGAAGACTCAATTCATGGATAGTTATTTAAAGTTTTTGCAGGGTGAGCGTGACGACGATCCGCCACCTGTAGTAAAAACTGGACGTAAGCTCAACTATCAACGTTCACCAAATAAACGTAACAAAAAGGATGTAGTAAATGATGAAGCTAATACAACATCACAAACATCAACAGTCCAGACGTCACAGCATTCTGCGATAGCAGGAGGAATAGCGATTGGTGATGATGGCCATCAAATCAAAATACTCTCTCAGACACAAATATTACCGAAGAAACGGCCACACGCACAAATTGCTGCCGCAGCTGCGGCAGCAGAAGCTGAGGCCATTTCAAACAGTTCATCAGCAGCTTCAGTGATCCAACAACCCGCCGAGCAAATTCAACAGCAACAGCAACAAGAACATCAGACTTCTTCGTTTCGCCCATATGCCCAGCAACAGTTAGTACATCAATATGCGCAACAGCAGCAAAATTGCACGCAAATTGGGAGTGAAGGAGGGAGTCAAGGTATGTTACTTGACCAACAACGACTACAACAAGAGCAACAAAGTACCAATAGCAATATAACTTCATCTCCTGCCTCACCGACCACCATTACAAACACGATTCTGCCTACTACCAGTGCAGCTAGTGTTGCAAACCATCATCATTTAATAAATTTCCTCTGGCCTTGGTCCTAAGCATTAATAAGAGAGAAGCACAAAATAAGTTAGAGAATGGCATCGATTTACACGCAAAGTGTTGCACTCAGTCAATTAGGCAGAGCAATTGAGAAATTGAGACAGACCCGACCGGACCAGATCTGACTGGCAGACAGGCACATGTATTTTAGCGGATATGTAAATTAACTTCGCTTTTTTTCTGTTAAACGAAACAAAAATGAACAAAGTATTTTGAGATACAATCAAAAGAAAATCAATTTTTCAAAATGAATCTATGTGTTTTTATTTCTCGCAAATCAGTCCTTAGTTTGGGTAGGGATGCCAGCCAGTCTTTACATTTTAAATGGGTCTGTGTGTCTGATCTAAGTGTAGATGATTTTTTTTTTAAGTACATGTTTTCATGATCTGGTAGTTTGGCTTGGGCTTTGAATACATTTTTCGATTGAAATGGTTAATACAAAATACTTGGCACTAATATGTATTTCCTTACGTTGGATTTTTTTTCTTAAGTTTGTGAGGCTTTTATTTGATAAGTAACTCTTTTCGCAGATCCACTTACTTTACCGCCGCGTCGGGAGCAGTGTTTGCGCAAAGCAAAACAAAGCGGTATGAATGCTTTATTAAACTCTGATGTGGGTGACAGCCAATTAGTCGAGCCAGATGAATTTGCTGATTCAGACACAGATCCAGTTTGGACACCTCATGAAGACGATGTAAGTTTTTTAAAAACGATTACTTGTTAATACACAGTAATGTTGTTTTTCAGAGCGATGATTGCAAAAGTTATAAAAGGAAGATAGCACGACGTACTAAATCAGTTCCCCGTAAAAATAGTTACAGTAACCAACAGCAACAGGCTGAGCAGCACCACCAACAACAACCAGAACTGTTACATCTAGAACATCAACACTCAGTTCAAGTACAACTTGACGGTTACAATACAAATGAGAATCTAAATTCCACTACAAATTATATAAATCCACCAGATGCGACGTCAACGCTAAACGCTGATAATTTTAAAGTATAAGTTTTGTAATATTGCTTTTAGGTTTTAGCTCTTTAAACTCTCTGAATTAAAGTATCTCAATATCATTAGCGGCAAGTACTTACACTAATTGTAGTTTATTTTTTTTTTTAATTCCGAAAAACATTTTAAAAACACTGCAACAAGATAAAAAATTATTGTTTTCAATTAAAATTTAGCAAAAATATTTATATCTATATATATTTATATATATCTTTTCCTTAAAATGGTTTCCATTACGATAATCTCGCCATTGATAGTTTGTTTTTTTTTTTAAATGGAATTCTTTTTTTATTTTTATTTTTTTCAATTTATTACGAACTAGAAAATTCATAGAGTAAACGCGATCAATTCTTGTATTTGGACGATTTCCAGCCTCCAAATTGGCTTTTATTATTATATTGATTTTGAATTAGAATTTTTATTATGAAGTCCAAACAGTAAAAAAAAAATTTAAGACAAGCATAAATTGTTTACATCTGCTAGGCTACTTTCTACGTAATCAATAAAAGTTGATAGCTTAAGCATTTTATTTGCAAGAAAACGAAAAAAAAAAAAAAAATTATACCCAAGCCGTTTATAATCTTGGTTATTAATCTAGGATTTCAATAAAGGTGTGTTGCAGTAAACTATAATTAGTCTGAAGTACGGTCATTATAAAAGAAATCGTGTTTTTGCTCCAACATTGTTTTTTAAGAAATTCATCGGCCTCATTACAAAATTTTTTGCAATAATATCTATAATTTTCTTTACGTTTTTAGACTGGAGACTTTATAGTTTTACGCTCAGATTTAGTGAATGACTGGCCTACGATCTGGCAAGTAGATTCTAAATGCATTTTACAAAAATATGAACCTTTTCGACAGAACGGTAAAACATTCTACAGAAATATGTCTAAGGTAAGAAAATTTTAATTACAGAATATATATAGTATTGAAAACTTTTTACATTGGCTAAGTATGCTTCGTGGGATCTTGAAACAAAAAAACTATATCTTAAGGCGCCAGTCCGCACACAAATGCAGTCTCATACAGAAACCGTTGTAGAATTTATGCGATCAGAGTTGCTAGTTGACGATACGGAACAGTTTATCGAAAAGATTATGGAAGAGTATGTCTCATATCGTGATAATTTTGAGATTTATATACAAACAATGATCTCACAAGCACTGGATCCAAGTTTTTACTCAGAAATAACTAGAGAAAAAGGTAAATATGCAGCACAAAGAATGTGTTTATACTAACAACATACTTTTTTTGCAAACTGAATTTTAGATGATTACTTCCTAGCTAGCGTTCGTGTGATCGACACAATCATGGAAAACTGTAAGAAGAAATTACTTTCGATAACGCCCTGGACTCGCAGCATTACATCGTCAATTGAAACTTACCCCAAGTGCCATGTCTTTACTGAATGGGGACAAAATAATATGTCTCAAAAGATCTGTTGCGGCTGCCATCAGCCGGGCATATCAGTGCGATTTTTGCTGTTTGGCCAACCGTACAACTCGAATACGATGCAGACAATACCGGTTGACACACGTATTACCTACGAAAAGGCAATTACATGATCCTAATTTGAATCGGTTTAAGTTTAAAATCCATACCTAATCATTTCAGGATATACAACTCTGTAGAATTTGTGCGGCGCGAGCTGATATTTTCCACAAGATTGCCCATGAGAAACACAATCTATTTTTGAACTGTTCCCATCGTGTAATTGAACAACAGCAAGAATTCCCAGGGAAGACTTCTACTGAAATACTCAACGATTTACTTGCGCAACATAATTGGATTGATGAGGTTTGTAAAAAATCTATTTTTCGCTTACTATTTTGTAACATATTTCATTCATATCAGCTTTTTCGAAATATGCGCAATTCTTGGGCTGAGGTGGAAAGTTTAGAGCGTCAAAAACGCTTCCGTGATGGGGTGTCGCAATGAATCATAATAATTTAAAAGAAAGCCATAATGTTTGTGTTTGAATGCATGTCGATGGAAATATAAAAGTATTTTACCTATAGTCTCACGAGGTTTTGGCAAAAGAAAATTTGCATCATTACTGTAAGGTAAAAAGGAGCGATTGACTGTAAGAGTGTAAGGTACACGCTTTACTTATATATAAGTTTGATTTTAAAATATACATCAAAATGGAATATTTTACTTTTATTACAAAACTAAACTTAATATTCCAAAGCTGAAAGGTAGGTATTAACCCAGTAATTTTAAATATTAAGAAGTTAATGAATACATAAATCATTAGTATTTCCTTTAAGATAAAATTTTCATATATCTGTATACATATTTATATGTACATTAAGTTTAAAAGTGAGTTATTAGTGCATTAATGCATTATTAACATTAACATTCATATTATTTTATGATTTGTTATTTTCATTATTTTTATAATTGTAGTTTTTACTGAGAAAAGGTACCTGATTTAATACCCAATTTCAGGAAACTTGTGCTTCTGTAAAAATGTATTTAGACTATATGTAAATGTGAGTCGAATTGCTGAACGGGTCGTTTAAGCGACATATATTTAATATGTTAGAAAATTTGATTTATTGTAAATAAATCATTTACCTTACATAAATCAAGATTGTAAATGAAGTTTCACCATATAAAAGGAAAACTAACCAAAAATATCAGAAAAAAGGTTAAAACTAGAAAGGCAGGTCTATAGTCGGGCGTAACCGACTATAGAAAACCCTGTACCCAATCCAAAACTGAATATATTTTTTTGTTCCTTTAATATTTTTAATTCATTATGTAAGGATATCTCAAGAAAAAAAATTATTTTGTTAGTAAAAGCCATTTTTCGGTAGATTGTTCCTATTGCAGCTACATGTTATAGTAAACCAGTATTTATAATATTCGGGAAAATGATATTTATCATATTGGGGAATATGATTGGATATTACTGAAAATCATCAAATCTAAAATTTGGTAACGATATCTTAATAAACAAAAGAGTCGCGATTAAGCTTCGTAAGTGAAAGGACGCATGCGCGGACGACCGAACCATTCCAGCGACAAAGTGACAAATAGTGTTTCCCTGGCCTATTGGTTGCTGAGGGTTGCCTTTTATATTTCGGGATTGGTCAACCCTAGTGTTGCAATCTGGCAACTGCCAACTATCGTAAAGTTTGACATTTTTGAGGTTATACGTGCTCAGAACGTTTTGACATACTAGCGCTATTTGTGTTGTTTACAGTAACTTAAAAGATTCATCTCGCCCAAAAAATGGAATTAAATCGTGAAAATTTTCGTGCGATTATTTTTTACAACTTTCGACGTGGATTAACTCAACAACAGGTAATCGATGAACTTAATTCAATTTTTGGCGATGAAGCTCCATCAAGGACCAGTGTTTATCGATGGTATGGTGAATTCAACCGAGGTCGTAGTTCACTCCAAGACGAATTTCGTGAAGGTCGTCCAAAATCAGTTGTTCCGGAAACCATTGATACTGTGCGCCAACTGATATTGCAAGATCGTCATGTGACCTATCGTGAGATTGAGACAACTTTAGGCATTAGTGGGACCAGCATACATTCAATATTGCATGAACATTTGACCGTCAGAAAAATTTGTTCGCGTTGGATCCCACATAATTTGTCAATCGCTCAAAAAAAGGCTCGTGTCGATTGGTCGAAAGAAATGCTTCAAAAATACGATCGCGGTGCTTCGAAACACGTCTATGACATCGTGTCAGGTGCTGAATCGTGGATTTACGCGTATGAGCCCGAAAGTAAACAGCAGTCGACTGCATGGGTGTTTCAAAATGAGCCAAATCCAACAAAAGTTGCTCGCGCACGAAGCACTTCCAAGCAAATGGTCGCCTGTTTTTTCGGAAAAACTGGACATGCCGCAACCGTACCACTAGAACAACGCAGAACAGTCAATTCTGAGTGGTACACAACCATTTGTTTGCCAGTTGTCTTCCAAGAAATCTGGAAAACCAATCGCCGAAGACGGATCACTCTTCACCACGACAATGCGAGCTCTCACACATCGGCTCAAACAACTGCATTTTTGAGCACTCAAAACATCGATTTGATGAGTCATCCTGACTTGACATCGAATGACTTCTTTTTATTTAAAATAAAATGAGAGGTCAACGTTTTTCGACACCTGAAGAAGCGGTTGATGCGTTCAGAATGCATGTTTTGGAGATACCTTAATCAGAGTGGCAAAAGTGCTTCGACAATTGGTTCAAACGCATGCAAAAGTGTATAGATCTTAATGGGGAATATTTTGAAAAACAATAAAGCTATTTTCGATGATTAATATTTATTATTGTTCTCTAATCCCGAAATATAAAAGGCAACCCTCGTACTATAGTGCAAATCCAAATTAAAAATCATTTAAATTAATTCACATTAACCTCATCACTTAATTAAAGAAGACTATACACGTGCAAGACAACACTTCGGTGTAAGCTAATTGCATTTCTAAAAATAGAACAGCGAAAAATAAAAACAACAGCAAAGTACCTACAAGATGTGCAGCCACAATGGCAGACAACAACAAAAACGATAAAACTAATAACGAATCGAAATCGGCTAAGGCGATAAAAAATCAATCTACAGCTAAACAAACGTTTCAAACGAAACGCAAAAGAACTCTGCCTCTGTCCCCCGTAAGCAGCCCAAAACATAGCCAGAGCGCTAAAACTAACAATTCATCAGCCAGCACAGGCGAATACACAAACCGCTATGCTGCGCTCGCAAGCATTGAAGACTACATGGAACTAGATTCCGATACACACAACGATCTCAACCGTAAGAAATTACCCACCAAGCCACCGCCCATAGTCCTATCGGACATCCACGACCTCAATGATATGATGGCCCAATTGGAAAAAGTGGTCGACCTGGACAAGATCGAGGTCAGATCATCTCAAGGACAGGTAGTCCGCCTGTACCCAACAGGGCGATAGTACGCAAACTAGACGAGTTGGAGGTAGAATTCCATAGCTACCAAAGGTTTACACCATTCAACTCTAAACAAAGACATCATCACTCAGATGGCCAAACTTGGGTATGTGGCATGCCACATATACAACCCAAAGAGCCGCTCTACAGAACAAAAAATGAATTTATTCTTCGCAAATATTGCCTATGCCAAGAACAATAAGGAAATCCACTCAATTCATGCGTTATGCAGACAACGGGTGGCAATAGAAACCACGAGGAATTCTACCGATATAGCTCAATGCCATAGATGTCAACAATATGGCCACACATGGCCCCGGCCACCTGCGTGCACTGTGTGGGAAATCACTCGGCCAACTACAAAGGCTGCCAATACTACCAACAGTACGTGCAGCGTCACCAACAAAAGACCGGCAAACCCAAGGTTGACCGGACCAGCCACAAGGAATACTCGACTCTCAACAGCCTGCCAACCAACACAACAATCCATACCGGCCCACTAAATAATAGGGTGCCATCTGGACTGTCCTACGCTGACGCAGATCGAGGGCCCCAAGTGATAACTCCCCAGCAGCAAAAACCGCCCCAGCGACAGGTGAAGCTCCACAACCTACCCACAAAACAGCAGCAACCAAAACAACACGTACAATGGGACTTTCCAATCTCACATTGGCAACCGAACGACGTCATGAAATCCACATAAACTCAATTAATGAACTAAGTAGAAGCTTCGAAAGATTTGCCGACATTCAAGCGCAAATGCTGCAAATGCAGATCCAAATATTGGCGCTGCTCACAGCGCAAGCCTCAAAATGAATCCTCTCCGCATACTTATTTGGAACGCCAACGGCGTCTCCAGTAAGATGCACGAGCTTGAATGCTTCGTGCAAACCAACAAAATCGTCATTCTATTATTGAGCGAAACACGTTTAATTAGAAGTGACATCAAGCACTTCTCAACTGAGCCAACTTGCGACAATAAAGTCCAACTGGCCTCCGCCACTGTCTCTACTAACCTTGGCGAAATAGATTTCGGTGCAGTTTACTGTCCATCACCATTCAACTGGACAGAACGATTTCTCAAACCTAATGGGAGATCACACTCGCAAATTCCTAGTGGGCGGGGTGCAAGGCGACGGGATGCAAGGGAAACGAGCTGGTTGGATATATTCTCTCCTCAAGAGTCAACGTCTTAGCTAGTTGCAGCTGCATCGACTTCACACTATACCACGGAATCCCCCACGTTAAACTCACCATTCATGAGTTTCCGGATATGAACTCGCGGATATAAAACGCCAGCCAACCAGGCACGCACCTATAACCAACGCTGGCTGAACGCTTTACGCCCTATGCAATGGCAAACACTGAAGACGTGATAGAGATAGAAGACCAGCTGTCATCACCACTCCAAATGGATCTTCCAATCACCCCATTCACACTCCAGGAGGTCGACAGCACCATCCGGGGCCTTAAGAAAAACAAAGCCCCAGGCTATGATAACATCTGCAATAGCACAGTCAAGGTACTGCCTAAGAGAGCCCTCCTTTTTTTGGTGTTGACCATGATTCCCAAACCGGGCAAACCGGAAAATGACCCTGAGACGAACCGGCCGATTAGTCTCCTACCTTCCATCTCGAAAGTATGGGAACGACTTATCGCCGCCAGAATTGCTGGTACTATGGAATCTCGGGGAACCATCCCAGATCACCATTTTGGGTTTCGAGTAGGACACGGCACCCCCGAGCAACTCCTCCGGGTGACTAATCACATATTAGAAGCCTTCGACGCAACCGAATATTGCAATGGGATATTCATCGACGTGCAGCAAGCTTTCGACCGCGTTTGGCATACCAGCCTGTTAGCTAAAATTAAAGCATCGCTACCGGCGCCCTACTTCCATCTACTACGTTCCTACGTGGAGGGCCGCCGCTTCAATGTCAAAGTGCGCGGAGGAACATCAGCCACTTTATTAGCATTTTCACCAATAATGAATGATTGCTGCATAATATTCTAATTAGCTTAGACTTTTTTCATGCACACAGCCAAAGCGTAAAAAAGTAGCTTTGAGAATTTTTATGACCGTAACAATGAAGAAGCAGGGGCAATATTTTTTAATAAGCAAGAAATATTAAAGAGCTTGACAATTGTAACTTTGAAATCATGACAAATTCGCTTATTAGTGTGTATATAAATTTTATGCGTGATGAGGTATAAAATATGAATTATTTTCTATAATTATTCCACTAAATAAAATACGGATTATTTATATTTTGCACGACACTTTTTATTTTTGTTTACAGATTTATTCGGTAATAACTATTTATTACGATCCCTGTGGTTGAGATTCTAGATATGAATTCTGATCTAACTTATAATTCTAACTTAACTTAACACTTGCCTTGTCTTGCACATGCCGCGTCGCTGTTGTGGCGGCAAAGTGAAGATCTACAAAGTGTGATATCAAGAATATCGCCGTGACCGACGTAAGCGACAAACGCTTGTAGCGTTGACCGACAAAGGCAACGTACTTGAGTTTGCAATATGATCATCACCAGTACCACAAGAAGTACGATCAAGGGGATGATACTTATTATTGCGTCTGTGACTGTTAGTAACAAACTCTAGGATCATCATCAATACCGCAAGAAGTGCGATCGTGGCGATGATTGGTTTTGTTGCGGCTCTTACTCGCCCACCCTTAGACGGAGACTCTGGCGAGGTTAACTTATTGGTTTTAAACTGAATATTCTATTATTATATATCTTCTTAGATGGTATCACAATGTGGTTATATATTTTGCGAATTCGTTTGTAAATAACATAATTCCTTGTATTTTTATAAATTTTATAATTATCGAATTTAATTAGATTATTTTTAAAAAAGTTTTCTAATAGGCTTTCTGTTACTTCATTTATAATTTGTTTTCGTTAGTGAATTTGCAATCGGCCTTTTGATGTTTTACTTATTTTGATATACAATTGTGAATTTAGATAAGTTTTCTTTTAAATTTTCTTTTACATCATCATTTTACAAGTTTTTCTCTCCATCAATTATGAAGTTCTTTTGTTCAATAAAATATATTTGATATTTATCGGGGATTGGTTCTTAAATATTTTGCGATATTATTTTCAGAGGACTTTGGCATAAACATTATAATAATTAGACTATTATCATGGTAGGCTACGGAGATTCTTTTGTTATGTCTTGTTACATCGTCTAGGCTTGTTTTTATTAATTTTTCTTCATCACTGTCCATTGTTCCTGTTATTACTTTTAAGCCTTTTCCTAAAATGTTTATGAATCCTCATTTCTTTTTATACCCTGTACCAAAAAATGGTAAAGGGTATATTAAAGTTGTGCAAATGTATGTAACAGGCAGAAGGAGGCGTGGTAGACCCCATAAAGTATATATATTCTTGATCAGCATCGAAATTCGAGTCGACCTAGCCATGTCCGTCTGTCTGTCCGTATGAACGCACGGATCTCGGAAACGGTAAGACCTACAATTACCAAATTTGTCACGAAAGCTCCCCTAATCCATAGGCATAACGAGTTTTTTTTTCGATGTATTCAACCTATAACATATAGCTGCCATAGGAACGATCGGCCGAAAAACAACATTTACTGAGAAAAACTTTTTTGTTTATTAAAATATCATTACCAAATGTTGGATTTGATAATTTTAGGTAATATCCAATCATATTCCTAAATATGATAAATATTGGTTTACTATATCATGTAGCTGTCATAGGAACGATCGGCTGAAAAACAACATTTACTAAGAAAAACTTTTTTGTTTGTTAAGATATCTTTACCAAATTTTTGATTTGATCATACTTCTGAATACGATAAATATCAGTTTACTATAACATATAGCTGCCATAGGAACGATCAGCCGAACAATGACTTTTACTAAAAAAAAAAATTTTTTTGTTTTGGATTGGGTACAGGGTTTTCTATAGTCGACTATATCCCTGCCTTCATAGTTATTATTAATATTAATATTATTGTTATAGTTATTTTTTTATTGTTGTGGTTGTTGTTATGTCGATAATTATGATTATAGTTTTGACCACGATAATTACTATTTTCGTTATTTAAATTATTGTTTTGATTGTTGTCATTAGTAGTGTGGTTATTTCTATTATTATTTTATTCGTTGTAGTTATTATTACTTCGATTATTATTTTGTCTTTGGTTGGATGGTTGATTATATGCAAACACGTTTATATTTTGTGGATTTAAATATGCATATTGTCCTTGATGCAATATTTCCATGGCATATTCCAGGGTTTCTGGTCTGCGGCAATTAAGAACGGTTTTCATTAGTTCTGGTATTTTGGTAGTAAAAATATTTAATGCCTGACTGAATATTATTCCTCACACATTCTACTGTTCTTGGTCCTGCCCCAAGCACTTGTTGTGTTTTTGAATTGAGGGCACTAAGTTTTCTTTTTAATTCCTCGTAAAAATCTGCAGGGGTTGTATTGAATGCGGTCGCCCTAAGTTCGTTGAAAAGTTCTTCTAAACTCCGTCTTTCACCAAAATTGTCTATTAAAAAAATTTTTTATTTCAGTCCCTGAGATTGCATGGCAGTTTATTTGTAACACTTTCCTAGCTTTGCCTTTAATACGGCTTTTAATAATGTCCGAAAATAATAATTGTGGAAGGGCATCGTACGATTGAAGAATTGGATGAATTCTGTCAACTAAGCTTAAGAAAATCTGTAGGTCATCTTGATTACCGTGAAATTCGGGAAATTTTCCCAAAAGGATTTATATTTAATTCTAACGGTTGTGCCATTTTTCTTTTAGCTTTATTATTATTATTTTTTTTTGTTTTAGCAATAGAGGAGAGTACAAAACCTACAGAACCACCGACGTTATATTTCACGATATAATATTTAAGATTTGTATAGAAATTTAATTTAAAGGATCATTGTAATTTTAGTGCGTGAAATTGTGTAATTTTACACTTTCATAATTTTAATTATATATAATTACACGTATATTTGTAAAAAAAAAAAATTTGTATCTAGTCACTGATAAAATTATTAAAAATATATATTCGTACAAGATTACTTAAAGTCAGGACTTGCCTTCGGAATGTTTAGAATAGAGCTAAGATGTCAGAATTTTTTTTTTTTTTCTGCGTTCACAGTGATGTCATCGTCGCCGAACTCGCTTGGTAGATTTGACCATTTCTTTGGCCAGGTCTCTTACCAATTCGTCTCTTGTTTATTTTTAGCTTCCTTTTGTTAGATTTGTTAGTGAAAAGGTTTATGTACATTTCTTCGTTGATTATGTTGTTTAATGTTTATTGGCTTTCAAAAAACTTTTTTTCTTTTATCATAAGTTTTGTTGTGTTCTTAGTTTTTGCAATAAATTTATTGTTCACGTTTTGTTGTTTACTGATTTTAATATTTTAAAATTTTCTGATCACAGTTTATCGGCAGCAAAAATATTTCAGCATAGTTTAGTTTGATACAATGCTGGATGCACTTTTTTTTAATGTTCGAGATACCGCGTTAATTTATTTAAATAAATAAAAACTTTATCATTAATTGATTTAGTTCTCCGCAATATCCCATCCTCGTCGCCAATATTATGCGTGATTGGGTACACAATATGAATTATTTTCTATAATTATTTCACTAAATAAAAATACGGATTATTTTTATTTTGCACGACACTTTTTATTTTTGTTTACAGATTTATTCGGTAATAACTATTTATTACGATCTCTGTGGTTGAGATTCTAGATGAATACTGATCTAACTTATAATTCTTACTTAATTTAACACTTCGTTTTGCACATGACGCGTCGCTGTTGTGGACCTACAAAGTGCAATTTCAAGAATATCAACACAAGTCGGTCGGCATAAAATATGCCGTGACCGACGTAAGCGACAAACTCTTGTAGCATTGACCGACAAAGGCAACGTACTTAAGTTTACAATATAATCATTACCAGTACCGCAAGAAGTGCGATCATGGGGATGATACTAATTATTGCGTCTGTGACTGTTAGCAACAAACTCTTGTATAGTTGACCGACAAAGGCAACGTACTTGAGTTTGCAATACGATCATCACCAGTACCGCAAGAAGTGCGATCGTGGCGATGATTGTTATTGTTGCGACCGTAACTTATATACATAGACTGCAGGTGTTGCTGTCCAAATGCATTCACAAATCGAATACGACAGTCTCTTTATACCAGGCACACATAAAAAGCTGATTGAAATGCCAGTAACAATTAAGAAGAAGCAGAATATTTTCTCAAAACGAAGAAACATAACCTAGCTTGGCAATTTAAACTTCTAAAATGATTAAAACGCACACACAAACACTTGTATTTCAGACGGTACTGTCGACTAGCAGCATTTCATACCAGGCACTCATAAAATGTAGCAAGCAAAAGAATGGTCTGCTGCAAGAAATTGCGCACACATCAAACTCAGCAACAACAACACTCTTGCATTGCCAAAAAATGTCAATCGCCACACACATGACAACGAGAAAAAAAATGAGCAACAACAAATATGCTCAATCGGCTAGTTCAACAACTACAATCATATGAAAACAAAATCCTCGTCATCAAAGCAAAAGTCAAACAATTAATAAGAGTGACCACGTGCAGGTCTCTTGACATTTAAAAAGTCTCTTGAAACTCAAATTAGAACAGTATACCAAATATAAGGTGCCGATAAAGGGCTGGGTACTGATTTCTCTACCCACGTAAAAAATTTTCAGCACCAAGATGCGTCTTCTATGCTCTGTATTCTCTGCTTTGTTATTTTTTTAAACACTTAATACAGGGTCCGGCACTCGAAGTGTAACCAACTTCAGACCGCTCGCACAGCTGACGCACGAGCATCAGCTGTCTAAAAATTTGCTGAATGACAGTTCGGAGTATTGTTTACAAGTGTACAAAAGCATTTTGCCAAAAGTGAACGCGAAAAAAAAAATCAGTGATGGATTTCAAACGTAACAGCGTGATTGCTTTATATTTAGCTGGAAAATCACAACCAGCGATTGTTCGTGAGCTCAAACACCTCAAAGTGAATAAAGTTTTCGTTTACCGCACTATAACTCGTTACAATAATACTGGTAGCATCGCAAAACGTCATGGAGGTGGTCGTCAAAAGACTGCGACGTCCCGTGAGATGGGATTTTTCCAATTGAGCAATTCGTAAACTCTCAAAACGATAGGGTTTACTTAAGCAACCGTTCATACGAGAATTTAAGTCATCGATTGGCCACTAGGAGGCAGCACCCACCACAGATAATGGTTTGGGCCGCTGTAACCGCAGATGGGCGCTCTCCAATCGTTTTCATCGAGCCTGGCGTCAAGATAAATGCAAAATATTATCGAGAAAGTATTCTGGAGGTTGCTTTGAAGCCGTGGGTAGACAAACATTTCGGTGGCAGACCATGGACGTTTCAACAGGACTCGGCACCGTCTCACATAGCTCGAGTGAACCAAGAATGGCTGAAAAACAACGTTTCGAACTTCATAACGTCCACACAATGGCTCTCAAATTCACCAGACGCGAATCCAATGGATTATTCTCTTTGGGCCATTTTGGAGAGCAAGGTTCGAACTAAAAGATACATCAGTCTCGAGGCGCTAAAGAAAGCCATCGTCCGCGAGTGGGCCAAAATACCTGCAAGTCACATTCGGGCAGCTTGCGATTCGTTTTTGGACCGTCTCAAGGCCATAGTCAAGGAAAAAGGTGGTCATATCGAGCAAAAGTAAATTGATTCTGAATTTTGTATTATTTTTACACATTTTGTACTTTGAATTGAATAAAAGTAATTTTCCAAACTGAATTTATGGGCTTTCCAATTGGTTACACTTCGAGTGCCGGACCCTGTACTAAAAAAATCTATTTAATTAAAAAAAAAAAAACTAGAAAGGCAAGGCTATAGTCGGGCGTAACCGACTATAGAAAACCCTGTACCGAAGCCAAAACTTAATATATTTTTTTGTTGCTTTAATATTTTGTATTCATTATGTAAGGATATCTCAAGAAAAAAAAAATTTTTTTTTTGTAAAAGCCATTTTTCGGCCGATCGTTCCTATGGCATCTATATGTTATAGTGCACTGATATTTATCATATTTAGGAATATGATTTGAATTTACTTAGAGTCCATAAATCCAAAATTTGGTAACGATATCTTAATAAACAAAGTTTTTCTCAGTAAATGTTGTTTTTCGGCCGATCCTTCCTATGGCAGCTATATGTTATAGTAAACGGATATTTATAATATTCGGGAATATTATTGGATATTATTTAGAATTGGTAAATCCAAAATTTGATAACGATTGCTTAATATACAAAAAAGTTTTTCTCAGTAAATGTTGTTTTTTGGCCGATCGTTCCTATGGCAGCTATATGATATAGTGAACCGATATACATAGTTTTTAGATATGTGATTGGGCATTAGGTAAAACAATTAAATCCCAAATTTGGTAAACATATCTTAAAAAATAAAGCAGTTTTTGTTACTAAATATGGCTTTTCGGCCGATCATTCCTATGGCAGCTATATGTTATAGATCGAATATCGAAAAAAAAAATAAACTCGTTATGCCTATGGATTGGCAGAGTCTTCGTGCTAAATTTGGTGGTTGTAGGTCTTACCGTTTCCGAGATCCGTGCGTTCATACGGACAGACGGACATGGCTATATCGACTCGCCTTTCGATGCTGATCAAGAATATATATACTTTGTGGGGTCTGCCACGCCTCCTTCTGCCTGTTACATACATTTGCACAACTTTAATATACCCTTTACCATTTTTTGGTACAGGGTATAAAAAAAAAACAGAAGTATGCCACTCTATTGTTAATCACAAATGTGATTTATTAAAATCGGTTCAGTATATTTTATTTTAAAGCTTTATGAAATTTGAATGCATGCCACAAATTGATTAAAAATAACAATTGAAAGCCAACTCAAAAAGTTTCCGCCACAAAATTGTAACCCAAGCTCAGCAGTTCCCATGGTAAGCCAAGGGGAGCCTTGCGGCTCGCCGTTGCTTAATGATGTACTTATTGTTGGTAAAAAAAAAGACTCACTTCATTGTAATGGAAAACACATTGTGGTTTGCTAGCAGAATTCATCATTAAGAACAATAGAGGCAGGGATTCCCCAAGGCATTGTACTTGGACCATTGTTGTATACGCTATACACAGCAGGCATTCCGGTACTAGAGGATGAAGATGCAATGATAGCTACATTCGCTGACGACACAGTTCTACTTTATGCAAAACACAAACATATCTACGGCCACCAACAAACTACAGGAAATAATAAACAAAACAGCAGATTGGTTCGAATTCTGGAATATCAAAATCAACGAACGAAAGATTCAAAAAGTCATATATACTTGTGTTAAATAATATAAGAAAAAAAAAGTTTTAAAAACCATTGCAAAAATTGCACAAATTTTGTTATTATAAAGCATATTCAAAAAAGTTTTTAGTTAACTGTTCACTTCAGTTCGCAGGCTGGCAACCTGTATTTGACAATAAACTGCCAGACCGCGTAATTACAACTTTTAAGGTATGACTACACAAGAATTACAACCCGGTGCACAGATGGACACCGAACCTAACACCGGCGAGTCAACACCCCAAGTAAGAGATCCTAAGCCGCCACCACTTTTCATACCGACAGTGCACGACATTAACGCAATGACTAATGATATCAACAACTGTATCAGCCGAGATGCGTATACTTACAAATCCAGCACGGACGGAGGATCATGATCAGCTCGAGTGATAATTATCGTAAAAAGGTTAATCTCCTGGGCAGTAGCACATGGGTCTACCACACTTACCAGCTGAAGCAAGCACGAGCTTTCAGGGTTGTTATAAAAAATCTTCACCTATCAACACAAACTGACTACATAAAAACTGAGCTCCAAAACAAGATTCACAAAGTGCAACAGGTGATTGGCGTCCGTAGTCGCACAACTAAACAGCCGATTTCAATATTTTTCTTAGACTTTGAACCATAAGCTAACAACAAAGAAATATACGAACTTACGACGCTGTGCTTTGCACTAGTAAAAATAGAATCGCACAAAAAGTTCGATGATTTGGTGCAATGTCATAGATGCCAAGAATTTGGTCACACAAAGGGCTACTCCAAAAAGCCATTTAGGTGTGTCAAATTTGCTCAGAATCACGATACGAAACTATGCGTAAAAGTAAAAGAAGCACCAGCAACCTGTGTTAATTGCGGTGAACCCCATACTGCTTCTTACAATGGATGAATAGTGTACCAAGAAGTGCTCAAGAGAACACACCCGAGCTGTAACAAAGCCAGATAAATTTTATATGGCTATACTGCTGCCAACTCCAGCTAAATTGTCCTACTTTCGGAGCTCACCATACCGACCGATCACACTTCAAAATAGATGGATATAACATAATAACAACAAATCACCCACTGGGCACAGCCCGTGGTGGAGCAGTAATTATCATTAAAAACCGCATTCAATTCTCCTTATGCAAGCTCACGATTGGGCGCAAATCTTAATTATCGAACTACATGCAGCTACCGGCACCTTAAGAGTTGGTGTCGCATATTTCCCGCCGAGACATCTTGTGACTCAAGCCATGTTTCAAATCGTGAACGACGCTCTAGGCAATTGCTTCATTATTGGAGGCGATTTCAACGTTAAACATCAATGGTGGGGCACATGAATCTTGAAAAACAAGAGGATTTTTGTTAATAAATGTGGTCTTTCGGTCGATCGTTCCTATGGCACCTGTATGTTATAGGTTGAATATCAAAAAAGCAAAATAAACTTATTCTGCTTATGGATTGGAAGAGTCTTCGTGCCAAATTTAATGACGGTAGGGATAACTGTTTCCGAGATCCGTTTGTTCATACAGACTGGCTGACATAGCTAGATCGACTCACCTTTCGATGCTGATCAAGAATATTCCATTTTCTGCCTGTTACATACATTTGTACAACTTTAATATATCTTTTACAATTTTTTGGTGCAGGGTATAATAACAAATGCACAAATATGGGAAAATAAAAACCGCCAAGTCACATTTTTAATTTTGTGACCTGATACATCAAGTCAAAAACGGCGTATCACTGCTTATAGATTATCGACAGCAACAACAGAAATTGCAATTGTAATTGTACTCACAAAAATAAAATTCGTTTAAGCTCTTTTGGTTGAGTGAGCTCGAAGTAAATGAGCAATGCTTACGCTCTTTTGCTTGGGTGGGCTCTCAGTAATTTTTTATTGCTGTGTAATAGACCGTTGCTTTGCTTAGTTGCTGCTAATAAGGGTGGAAACATTAGAAAACTCAGAGATTCGTTGTTGTACACATATTGACAGTACGTCAGATTAATTAGATATTTAGGCTGTTGTGTTAAGTTTGCATAAAATACATAATTAAGCAACGGCGACATAATGGTAAATAATTAGGTTAATATTTCATTTCGATATAGCGAGCGAAAAGATTTGTCACATTAAAAATATTTCACTTGATTATTGGTTGGATACGATTATATATATATATATATATATATATGCATTCTTAGCTGGCAAAAAAAGAACTGAATCGCACACAGCACCTAAATAAAAGACAATGGCTTGCTTATTTTGTTATTAAATATTCCCTTTGGCTTAATTCATAAATGTGATAACATCGTTTCCTTTAATTATAAACACAACCTGAAGCACCGAATCATACAGAAAAATCTACATAGTTAAAAATTTATACAAGAAAAGCGTGGGATCTCAATCGAATAATATATTGCAGACATTATTAAATGTCAAAAAAAAAAAAAAATAGAAAGGCAAGGCTATAGTCGAGCGAAACCGACTATAGAAAACCCTGTACCCAATCCAAAACTGAATATATTTTTTTGTTGCTTCAATATTTTGCATTCATTATGTAAGGATATCTTAAGAGAAAAAAAAATTTATTTTTTATGTAAAAGTAATTTTTCGGCCGATCGTTCCTATGGTAGCTATATGTTATAGTAAACCGATATTTATCATATTCAAGAATCTGATTGGATATTATTTAAAATCATTAAATCGAAAATTTGATAACGATATCTTAATAAACAAAAAAGTTTTTGTCAGTAATTGTCGTTTTTCGGCCGATCCTCCCTATGAAAGCTATATGATATAGTTAACCGATAAATATAATATTAATACATATAATTGGACATTAACTAAAACTATTAAATTCAAAATTTGGTAAAGATATCTTGAAAAACAAAACGGTTTTTGTTACTAAATATGGTTTTTCGGCCGATCGTTCCTATGGCAGCTATATATAGGTCGAATATCAAAAAAATTAACTTGTTATGCCTATATATTGGGCGAGTCTTCGTGCCAAATTTGGTGGTTGTAGGTCTTACCGTTTCCGAGATCCGTTTGTTCATACGGACGGACAGACAGATAGACGGACATGGCTAGATCGACTCTCCTTTCGATGCTGATCAAGAATAATATATTGCAAGAATTGATAATTTTAATACTAATATGTCCAGTGCTAAAATTAGTTTAAAACTTATTTGCTTAAAATGTTAATTTATTTCAATTTTTGATGTTTACATTAACATATAAATTTTAATTATTTTAAACAATTAAAAAAAACAAAGAAGCAACCTTAGAAAGAATAAAATCTCAGAGCACAACCATCACGTTTTGGTTTTTACATTTCTCTTAATACACTTCGAAATCGATCCAATACAATATTGGCGTGGTATTCTTTAAATATTAATGCAGGGCGGAATCGTATCGAAAATTCACCACACCCACCGGTTTGTAAACCTTTCAATTTCAACTTATCTACTAACGTATCACGCACTTTTGAGTTTGGACAGTTAACAGCTAAAAATGTTCCACGTCCTCTTGTCGAATTAAGTATATTTGGGTACTCGTTTTCCAAGCTTAACAATCCACTTTTTAAACAATTGCCTGCCATATTTACATTATCTAAAAGTTTGTCATTATTTATTACTTTTATAACTTCCTCTAAAAGCAAAATTTTTCCCGGGTCCCCCATCCAAGTGTTAAAAATTCGGTAAGGCTCTTTTGGTAAAAAATCTTCTTTATGGAAGTATCCGCCCAACTGCATTTTTTTGCTAAATGTGACAATATCCGGGGGTGACTCAAGATTAAAATGTTCGTGACACCACATTTTACCAGTACAACCACCACCAGTTTGTACTTCGTCTATTAATAATGCGATTCTATTATTTTTACATATTTGTTGTAACTTTCTGAAAAATTCTGGTGAAGCCTCGTTATCACCGCCCTCACTTTGTATGGGCTCTATGACTATTCCAGCAACGGGAACATCTTTCAACTTGTACTGCTCGATAAGTTCCTTTACTTCAGTTAAACATCTTTCATCTTCATTATTATTTTCTCGCTCATTGTCTTTCAGTGGATACTTATATTGTGGAAACTTAGCTACAGGCCAGTCAAACGAAGGAACATCAATTTTATGAATATATTTAGAATGTGTCGTCGTCAAAGCTCCAAGAGTTCGTCCATGAAAAGCTCCTTTGAATGAAAGAAGACTTAGCTTTGGAGCGCCAGGTGGCATGTTCATCATACATGATTGTTTCTCTTCTTCAGTGAAGTTTACGTTTTCCCCTCTCACTTGATTTCTATACCTTAAAAAAGAAAGTAATGAAACATGGAAAATATACATTTTAATTATTAAAATATCAGATCGAGACACATTAACAAATGCAATATTATTTATTGTTTAAATTATGTTGAAATTAATATAGAAATTTACATAAGCATATATAATTTGTTAGATGAAATAAAGTGAACTAGACTAAGCCGTTTTCATAAGAAAATAATATATAAAAAGGATTAACATTCACATAAAAAAAAAAAAATTCAATTAGGCGTTGGCCAAATGATTGTGCAGTATTATATGTACATCCTTTTTTGAATATTCAGTCGCATCGCGATAAATCGAAAACCCCAATAACTCGTAGCAAACTGCTGGTCTCTTGAAAATCTTAGTTAATGTATGAATTTCCCACACATTTTGGTCTACTCGTTAATTCGTAATTTATTCGCAACTCAATGAACGTAAAACCACTTATGAATAGTAATTTATTTTTAAAATCTCTTATAGTTCGTAATGCAAAACGATAAAAAAAAAATCCTTTTCAGTTTAACTTTTCTAAACCATTTATTCGCCTTTAAGTCACCTCATCGTGAATTCGTGAAAATCATCTGAAATGTAAAAGCCCCATTAATTCGTATTTTGCTTTTTAAAAATCGTTAAATCGAAATCTCGATTATTCGAAAACCCCTCTAATTCGTAAAAAACACTATTCCCGTGCAATTTTGGATTATCGGGATTCGACTGTATTCTAATCATAGTCCTCAAAAAATTTTACGAACACTCTCAGCAACTAAAACTTAGCAAAAAAAGAGTACAATTCTTCCCTTCGGGGTAAAAACATAGGATCATTTAATAATGTCATTGAGGAATTGAGAAATGTCATAAGAAATTGAGAGGCATTTGGAAAAACGGAAATTCTAATCATAAATCATCACTCTGTTGGTGAGTGAGGGAATGAAAGGGAATGTCCATGAAGAAGGTAGACAACTCTATACCACATTATCCCTTGGGTTATTTTGGAATTCAACCCTAGTGTCAAAAATGTTGCCTACAAAAACAAACTACAAGCAATTATCAAATTCTAATTGATGTCTTGTTAAAATTTTATGTATGTATGACGTCATAGAAAAATTGATTTTTTTCTTTGTCTGGCTTCTGAAATTTTTACGATGCACTAATATTCACATGCATAACATTGGTTATTAAACACAAATTTTATTTTATTTAAATTAATTAATTTTATTTCTGTACTGTATTTCACTAATTGTGCCTTAATTGCCGGCAGATGCTGGCAGTTGGCTTGCCTGTATGTCGCGTATAAGCATTTTCACCGCAATTAAAAAAAAAACTTTATAAAAGAATATATACTAATAAGTAAATAAATTAAAATAAGGAATATTAGTACAAAATTAAAAAATAAAAAAAAAATTCTTTCCGACAGTAGTTTTCGAACCAACGAACTGCTGTGTGTAGAAATAAAAAACTTTCGTCGTCGCTTTATCGATTGCGCTACATCGCTGCGTAAACCTTATTATGATTTTTTGATAATTTTTGGCGGAAAATACTAATGCAAAACAGATTTCAGCCAGTAGTCCGTCCATACGATACTAAAAAGCACGAGATACCTTGCGGGAACACATATCCCGGTTGAAAGGAACCTATCAACAAAAGGGCAAATAAGAAAAAAAGCGATGCTCCAACTAAAAAAGACATAATTGGCCGCACTAAAGCTCACAAAATCTTGGTCCGAGATGACAGGATAAAACTGGCGGACAAATGGCTGCACTGAAATCAACATATCTATCGTAGATAATCATACAGTAATAATCGATAATAATAGCTGTAAATTATTAGCATATATTATAGCTGGCCTGGCAAATAAAAAATTGTTTAGCAAATTCTTCGAGTATGTTCAAGCGCACGATATATTTATGCTAGCCGAGACTTTTGTGGAGGAAAATAGCATAGGCTACTTTGAAAAGTTCTTCAACAAACACGATTTGCACTGGATTACAGCAGTCAGGAAGGCAACGAAAGGGCGTGCAAGTGGAGGACAGCTATATGGAGTGAGTAAAAACTTACGCCGCTCACTCAAGTGGAGCTTAGCCAAAGGAAAGACAGCGATGACAATTGAATTGTACTGGGAACAGGAAACGCTCTGTATCTTTCCAACGTACCTCAACTGTAGCATTTTCCCGACTTCGTAGACCTCTTGAACGCGCGAATTGGCGTAAATCACGCCACGACCGACGATGCAGTACTAACTACGATAGCAAGCATACCAAGGGACCAAAGACGAGGTGATGGACGCAAAATCAAAAAAAAATCTATAGAAATGTACTCAATGGCAGAACGAGGGGAGACAAATATGGAAACTATACGTTTGTGAGGGGGCAAGCATCCTCCACTATAGACTACTGCGTAAGCAGAGGAAAATGGATCGAGATAACTGATGACATGACGATTGAGTCAGAAATCTACTCTGATCACATGCCACTTGTGGTCACGGCTAACTTCAGGATGGCAGTACAGTCACCGAACGGCGATAGGCAGCTACTCCCAAAGCTAAGATTGGACATCAGGCAAGCCCCGAGGTATAAGAGGAAGATGGATGAGTTACTAGATAGGAACAGTGTAGAGAGGCACGAACTGACGGAATTATTGGCAAAGTGCATACAGCAAGCAACACATGGCGTAGGGAGCCGAAGCACAGGAATAGCCAAACAACCCTGGTTTGATGCAGAGTGTAAAAATATGCGTCAGAGGTCCTATGACGCATTAAAGAAATCAAGGTAGAAAATAGGCAAACCTACTAAGTAATAAACCGGCAGTTTAAAAACCTATATCAGCAAAAACAATTACGATACTAAAGGAGAATTGAACACGAGATAGGTGCCATCACATGGTGGAATAACTCATTGGAGAACCTCAGAAAACAGGTCAGAAAACTCTTTAACATAGCGAAGAATTCTGGCCAGTGGGAATTTTATCTCACCACCCTCACTTCTTATAATAAGGAACTCAGAAAGGCAAAACGCAAAAACTACAGGAACTTTTTCGATACAATTAGCACCACCCCTGCGGCAGCCAGACTGCATAAAGTCATGGCCAACGCAAGGGTTGATGCGAATGTATCACTAAGAAAACCTGACGGCTCCTACACGGACGATGATGAACAAAAGGCCTCTCCACTTCTGACCACCCACTTTCCAGGCTGTACTTCACTGAACCACTCTGTGACCCAACCTTGGCAAAGAGCCACAAGTGGATCATGGAAGACAGTGACTGACATGATCACGACGGAAAGCTTGACATGGGCAATCAACACTTTCCAACCATACAAATCATCTGGGAGGGACGGCATCTTTCCAGTCCTACTTCAAGAAGGACTGCCGATCATATTCACCCATGTGAAACACATCCTCACGAGCACCTTAGCATTAGGCTATATACTCGCTCCGTGGAGGATGGCCAACGTAGTCTTCATCCCCAAGCAGGGGAAGAAAGATATTACTGACCCAAATTCGTTCAGACCCATCAGCTTGACGTCATTTCTCCTGAAAACACTAGAAAAGCTGGTGGACAAATACATACGGACTACAATACTTGCGCGAGAACCCCTTCACCACTCGCAGCATGCATACCGAGCTGGTCGATCCACGGACTCAGCGTTATTCCAACCAACTAAGACCATTAAAACTTAGATAGCAAGGAAACAAACAACCCTATGCGCATTTCTCGATATAGAGGGAGCCTTTGATAATACATCCCACGCTGCAGTGGCTGATGCACTTGTTCTTAAAGGCATAAATCCCTTCTTAGTTAACTGGATTAACTCAGTTCTAAGGTCACGCGCAGCCGAGGTTACGATGGGAGACACCACTCTAGCAATGACAACCACGCGTGGTTGCCCCCAAAGAGGAGTCTTATCACCGCTATTGTGGAGTCTCGTCATAGACAATCTTCTAATCGAGCTTACGGCAAAAGGTATCTCCAGCCAAAGCTACGCGGATGACATAGTCATCATAGCTTCTGGCCCCTTCGAGGAAACTCTCTTTGATATTATTATATAAGATGGTGTAATATAGTAGGACTCAACATCAACCCTGCAAAAACCACCATTCACCAAGAAGAGACTGCTGGGCCACCTAAGTGAAATTCGCCTAGGAGGCTCCGCATTCCCTTTCTCCAGCGAGGTCAAGTACCTCGGAGTAATCTTTGACCAAACTGGTCTAAACTGGTCAAAACACATGGACGAAGCAATTCGGAAATGTTCAAATGCGATCATGGTCTGTAGGAACTTTGCGGGGCGTAGCTGAGGATGTAGTCCTCAGATACTGCGCTGGCTCTATAACATGGTTGCTAAGCCAAGACTCACCTATGGTGCCATAGCATGGGGGAGAAAGAGCTAATCTGGTTTTTATCCAGAATAGACTGAATTCTTTCCAGCGCTTAGCATGCGTTGGTATCACAGGTGCTATGAGAACATGCAAAACTGCGGCAATGGAGAACATCCTAGATCTAACTCCACTTCATATTGTCATCTCCAATCTAATAAAAATAAAATAATAAAAAGAAATCTAGCCGACCGAAATAGGATTAGCGGAGACCTACCCCTATTACCAGTGTACCACCGTTGACTTCTCAAGAAATTATGACATTGGTCTTAATACTAAAAGAAGTAAGACAACGAACAAACCATATGCAATAAAGTGGTACACTGATGGCTCCTTGACCGAGGAAGGTACCGGCCTGGGTGTGATCGGTCCTCGCACAAGGTACTATGAATCCCTCGGCTAGAACACTAGTATCTTCCAAGCGGAGATATGCGCCATAAATCGATGTGCACACTTCAACATCGAGAGGGGCTATAAAAACAAAGACATAGCTATTCTTTCCGACAGTCAGGCAGCCATACGAGCTCTATCCTCATATAGCCTGAAGTCAAAACTGGTCATAGAAACCAAAATTGCCCTTGAGTCGATGGCCTTCTGTAACAGAGTTTCATTATTCTGGGTACCAAGCCATGCCAACATCCGGGGAAACGCAGAAACTGAACAAACCAGCTAGGAATGAAGCAGCCAATGCAATGATAGGACCAGAACCCTGTTTAGGCATTGGCGCCCACACAGACAGAGAATATCTCCGAAACCTTGAGGTTAAACTCAGGAGCAAACTCTGGGTAAACCAATCAGGTCTCAAACAGGCAAAAACTATGCTTGGTGGTTATAACCACAAAAGATTTAAGACTATAATACTGTTGAATAGGAACAAACTGAGAATACTCACAGGCTTTCTCTCTGGTCACTGGAGTCTACGGAAGCACACGTTCAACCTCGGTCTTTCTGATACCGATAAATGCCGCTTCTGCGACACATTGACGGAAACGCCAATACATATCCTATCAGAATGTGATGCTCTGTCAAGGCGAAGGACACGTCACTTGAGACACCAAGAGACGGTCGGGCCTCTCACGACACTTAACCCCCTATGCATCCTTGCCTTTCTGCAAGATATACGACTTATGGAGGTTCTCTAGTTACTAGAGTTAACGGGAAGTATAATAGATCTATTCAGGTCGCAGAACATGATTTCCAGCCACGCTTATAATAATAATAATAATAGGTGCCATCAAGGACAGCAAGACGTTTTGGGCAATGGCTAGAAAATTAAGAAGGCAGACAATCAATAAAATAATAAAAGCCGACTCGCAAGCATTGACAGAGCATTTTAAGAGCCTGCTAATGGAAAACCACCTAGCAACCAGAATTTGTTACGCACTGCTGAAGATTGATGACGCGCCTATATCACTGGTGGAAGTACAGGCTGCGATTAAACAAAGTAAGTCGAACAAAGGGCCAGGTGCGGACCGTATACCTGTTGAGTGCTTTAAGCATGCAACCCCCAAGTTCGTAAGACTGCTGACACGCTATATAACTATAACTACATATACGAAAAAGGGCAGGCGCCGACGAGCTTCCTAGAAAAGATTATATATCCTATTTACAAAAAGGGCAATCCCAACGAGGCAGGTAACTTCAGAGGGATATCTTTCTTAAACAGCGGCATGAAAATCTTTACCACGATAATACTGGAAAGACTCACAACATGGGTAATTGAGAATAACCGACTAACTGAATTCCAAGCAGGTTTCAGGAAGCACTATTCAACAGTGGACAGCATTTTCACCTTGTCAGCAGTGGCGAGAGAACAACTTGAGAAAAAAACAAAAACGGTTTCTATTATTCATAGACTTTAAGGCAGCGTTTGACACGATAGATCGCAGGTGCCTAATACTAAAGCTGAGTAATTGTGGCCTGTCATCCAAAATTATAAAGATCATTGAAAGCCTTTACAGCAGTATGGGATGGTGAAAACCTATCCGACTGGTTCCAGACGAATATGGGCGTAAAACAAGGCTGTAGGTTGAGCCCATTATTGTTCTCGTTGTTTGTTAACGAAATTGTGGATATATTACCAGGCGGAGTTATATTCGCGGTACGCAGATGATATGGTGATCCTAGCTGCCAGCTCGAAAATGATGATGATGGAATCTAAAAATAAATGCAGATAAATCAAAAATAATGATAGTGAAAAATAGAAGAGGAAGAATGGCCGCGGCAGACAAATGGAATCTGAACAATGAGCCTATCGAAGTGGGTAAGGAGTTTAAATATCTAGGAGTCACCCTCACAGCGGATATGAATTTCAAAAAGCATGTAGCACTTAAGCTAATGGACGCGAAAAAAGTCATATATAGTACATGGAACACATTTTTATGTAAGAAAAATGTTGACCACAGCGCAAAGTATAAGTTCTTTGAGGCAACAGCAAGGGCTATAAAGTGCTACGCAGCACAGGTAAGAGGATGGGACGAATTTGACTGATTTAGAACGACTTCAAACATATTATATTAAAAGAATATTCAAATTGCCATCGAATACGCCTAATTACGCTATCGTCCTGGAAACAAATCTCGCCTCAATGTATACGTACGCTCTTTCGATGAACTTTGAATATATAAGACATACAATCAAACTAAAGGAAGACAGACTACCTAGAACTGTCACGAGCTATCTGATACAAACAAGGTCGCAATTCTTCGAGAAGTTGGAGAGTTTAGCAGATAAATATAACGTCGCATGGATTCCAGAGGACACCGGCACTTGGCGAAAAATTCATGAAGAAGTACTGCTGTAGGGAGAACACGATAGAAAAATCAAGCATATAATACAAGCTAGAAATAGTACCACCAGCTAGAGGATAATAGCTATACTAACAATCTGGGCATACAAGATATCGCGAATATCTTTAAAGCAAGAGTGGAACTGTTGGATCTGATGTATACGCCATATAAAAGAAGAACTCGTGAGAATTGCAATATTTGCAATATGGGCGTCAGGGAAGATTCTTTCCATTTCCTAGCCACCTAGGGCGGTGGCGAACGTCAGACAGACATGTCACTGGTATTATAAGCTCATAGTTTTTAAATGTAAGATTTTATGAAAGAAAAATGAAAAAAAAAAAAAACAAAAGAAATTGAAAAATAAAAAACTACTACTACTAACTAAATAATTGCAGCATAAAATAATAAATTTACTTTGTAAATTAACAATTTCACCGATAATGTGTGATTGTTGCAAAATATTCTAATTGAGTTTGGCTTCTTCCATTTCCACAGTCAAAATGGTAGGAAACACAGAGAATTTATATGCCCGTAAAAATGAAGAAGCAGTGCCAATTTTTTATAAAAAGCAAGAAATATTAAATAGCTTTATAATTTAAACATCTAAAATCATGACAAATTCGCTTATTTGTGTGTGTGTAGCCACATAATGCAGGTGTTGCTGTCCAAATGCATACACAAATTTACCGTGGAGTTGCTCTTATTAATTGTTAGACCAGAGACAACTTAAAAATAGATACTGCACCAGAGAAATGTTACGACCACTGTTAAGTTTTAGAATTAGGAGCGACCGGGCAGGGTAAAAGACGAAGCAAAAACTGGGCGTCTTGTCTGACTTCGCTTTGTTTGTTCTCTTTTTGTCCCTTTTCCTCATTTATATGTACGCTCACACTGCCTACGGTAGTCGTTTGTTTTCGGTCAGTATCTAATTTCTTAGCAATTGACACTTCTTCCCCGTATATATTTGTCCCCCTTGCCTAAATGCGATTGCATTTCGTTTGTTTGTCCCTCTCGCACATCACAATGTGCTACTTGCACTAATGTAACATGAGACAATCGTTTGTTACTGTGTTTTTTTTTGTGTGCGCTTTTCGTGTGTTGTGTTTCTTCCCCTCGCCTAAATGCTATGGAGCTCAAAATTGCTCTGACAATTTTCGTTTCTTGCTGATTCTGCTTTTTTGCACTTGCCTGGTACGATGTTAAAATTCAATGAAATTATTACATGCAAATTATGCGTTGCGTTATGAACTTTTTTATTTAATATAGTTGGGATGGTATATTACCGTTGTTGTTTGAAGCTTTGTATTTAGCAAGGAGAATATGTGGGAAAATAGAGCCATATTACACTTGCTAAAGGCACTTGAGCACTGCGCAAAGTGAGTGGATGCGCAATGCGCTAAGTTGTTGCGCCGATGTGCGTTTCTAACTGCGATGCAAGGCTTTCTAAATTTTTGGCTGAACATATGTAAGTCAAGTAGTTGGTCGTTATGCATATCAAATGGAAATTATATTGAAATTCTTAAGTTGCCACATTCATTCATTCATATTGCTCGATATCTTACAAGAAGACACATTTGAAGCGAATAGTAAAAGACCAAAATAAATCTTCTACCAATTATTCATACTTTGTGTAGTCAGCCTGTAATTTCCTTATTGAAATGCTTTTAGCATTCCTCTACTAGCCAAATGAACTGGTGTTTCGATTCAATTGCAGTTCAGTTGAACGCCTGCCCAACTTTTGTTCATTATGATCTGAATAATTGCACCATATTTTAATAAATATATTTTGCACACAATTATTTTCATAAATAATGCATGATTAGTGCAAAATATTCTAATTGGCTTTGACTTTTTTCAAGCACACAACCAAAGCGTAAAGAAGCAGCGTTGAGAATTTATATGCCTGTAACAATGAAGAAGTTGAGCCAATATTTCACAAAAGCAAGAAAAATGAAATAGCTAGACAACTATAAACTTCTGAAACTCTGTACCCAATCCAAAACTAAAGATTTTTTTTGTTGCTCTAATATTTTGTATTCATTATGTAAGGATATCTCAAGAAAGAAAAAAATTTTTTTTTTTTAGTAAAAGGCATTTTTCGGCTAGACGTTCCTATGGCAACTATATGTTATAGTAAACCGATATTTATCATATTCAGGAATATGATTGGATTTTACTTAAAATTATCAAATCCAAAATTTGGTAACGATATCTGCATAAATAAAAAAGTTTTTCTCAGTAAATGTTGTTTTTCGGCCGATCGTTCCTATGACAGCTATATGATATAGTAAACTGATATACATGATATTTAGATATGTAATTGGACATTAGCTAAAACGATTAAATCCAAAATTTGGAAATAACGATATCTTAAGAAACAAAGGGGTTTTGGTTAGGAAGTGTGGTTTTTTGGCTGATCGTTCCTATGGAAGCTACATGTTATAGGTTGAATATCGAAAAAAAAAATATATCGTTATGCCTATGGATTAGGAGAGTCTGCGTGGCAATTTTGGTAATTGTAGGTCTAACATATAACATATATTTGCACAACTTAAATATACCCTTTACCATTTTTTGGTAAGAGGTATAAAAAAAAAACCGAAATTAAAATAAAAACAAGACGCGTGTAGGTAGAAAAGGGAAAACAATTACAGAAAGAGTAAATTAGAAAATATTTCTAAATTTTTCTCTCGTAAGTTTGGCCTCAACTACACACTGCCTGCCGCTGCCTGATTTTGTCAATCGGAGTTGAAATTTCATTGGTATGATATGCGTCTTCTTATATCTCTGTATTCTCTCTCCTGGCGTGATTTTACAGTTTTATCGTGGATGACAATTGATTTTAAGAAAGTTTAGTATTAGAAAAGAAATATTACAGGTTAAACAAAAGATAAAATTAATCAAAGATTATAATAATGGAACTAAGTAAAAAATACAAAATCCCGTGGTGGTACTGTTAATTGCAAGGATCGCATAAATGCGAAAATTTGTCTATATTTCTGAGTTTACACTTATGCGATATCCAGTATAGTAGAAAATTAAAACAAAACCTGCAGTAGTCACTCGTAATACTAATTCAAATAAAAATTTGACAGCAAACAAATAACAAGCGGTGTTAGCGAAAATAACATTTTTAAATAATAACTACACAGATACTAGTGATATGTTTTCTTTCTCAGCTCACTTTTGTGCTTATATACAGAGGCCCTATGCTATCATACACTTAGCTAAAGTTTATAGTTAAATAATTGATAAATATATTTCTATAGAGAAGCGCATAATAAATTATAAATATTTTATTTGGGGTTGCCACCACACTAACGATTTTAAAAGCCACATTTTGTCATAAATGGTGCGAACGAGATTTTTTAAATACTATTCATTGGGAAAGTAAGCAACGCCATGCCCTCCATAAACGAAGAATATACATACCTCAATATTTTTTTTTGACAACTATAACTTTGGCGCATTTTGAAACAGGCGTTAAGAAAATAATGATCCAATATAAGAAAAAAAAAGTTATGGTGCATTCTTCGGGGAAGAAACCTAGGATAGTTTAATAATGTCATAGATTACACCTTAATGAGGGATAAGACTGGTTTACATTCATCAAAAGAAACGCCGAGATACTTTAAATAAAGTTTCGATGTGAACACTCAGTAAAGGTATATGTAGCTGGAGTTATTTTTTTTTTGTTTACTCGAACGACAAACGAAAATTTACCGAGATTGTACAAGTACTATTTAATAATTTTTACTTAAAACAAAAGTTAGAACTTCATTAAAAACTTACCACATAAAAATACTTTTATAAGCATTTTCATTCGAACACGAACCACACATCATTGTTGTTATTTTATTTAAGCCTGTAGGCGCCACACTCTTTAAAACGGAATTTAATTTTGCGGGCCACTCTTTACCTGGAAATACTCCAAGAGCAGGTCTGTTTACTAAAGCTGAAAAGAAGATATGAACTGCATTACGATTTTTAGTCACAAAATAAGAATTTAATTTTAATTAAAAAGAGAACATCCTTTTATTTTGGGTCTATAAACCTAGAATGTTTGTTATGTAGTATGGCCTGCTTTTGGTTTTGACCAAGATTTCTTGTCGTTACGCGCTCTGCTCGTTTATTAATTTTTGATTTAGCGCCACAGGATGCTTTAGCTCCAATTTTGCTTCGTTTTCAGCTCGATTTATTATATTATAGTGGTTTTCCCAGATGCAGAAAGAATTTCGGCCTTACTTATGTTTGTAGTATATCAACTGAACCACATCATACCATAATCTCTGTACTGACATATTCAAATCAAACTTACTTTAAAATTCCAAGAAAAGCACAAAGCAAAGAGAATACTTAACAGGAAATGTGCCATTAATCGCTGAATTGGTCCAAAAAAGAATGAAATCAAAGTACACTAGGATGCCAGTTTTCGTCGTTAATGGGGACCGGAGAGAGGCAACTAAACGAAATGACTCAAATCGAAATACATTTTTCCATAATACTTACTACAAAATATTTTTAATTCGTTCCAGAGTAAAGAAAAATAAAACTTTTTAAGAAAACATCTGCGTAGATACAACATTTAAATATTTAAACAATTTCAATAACAAAAGCGAATTCAAAAAAAAAAAGGAATTAAATGCAATTAAAATAAGTATTATCGTGATAAAAAGTCAAGTGAACCCTCAAAAAATTCATCTTTCTATGAGCAGCCCTTACATAAGCCGATATATGGGAATCCCCTTTTCACAAAAAAAAATTATTTTCTGCAGATGAATACATCGCCGCATGCATATGTTTCGAATTATGCGTGTTTGTTCAAGCGACGCAAAGTGAAATCAATGACGCAATTTGAAAACAATGAAATTTTTTTTTTGCGACGCAACTTGAAATTTCGAAGGACTCAATTCGAAAACAGGAAAAATATTTTTGCGACGCAAATTGAGAAAATTTAAATCGGGGCGACGCAAACCGGGGTCCTAGTGTACCGAGTATTCATTTGTAGACAGTTGAAAAATGGACTAATTTTTGTTTCTGTTGTTATTTTGTTTGTTATGCATTGAAATTGCACTTGTTTTTGAACAATTCGTTTTTAAATACTGTAATTATTTATAGTCAATAAAAAAAAATATGCCGTGTACTAAAAAGTGTCATTTGTTTGGGTATAAAGTTGAAAAATTGAATTTGTTTTCAATCTGAAAACTCATTTGTGACAGACTGTATATTGGTATTGACTAATTTTAAATAAGTTTATCAAAATTGATTTTCTTACTTTTAATGTTCGCCATATTTTGGAATACGTTCAATAATTGAGGATGATTATACCCTAAGGGTAAGGAAGAAATTTGTGTATACACATCTAGTAAAACATTTCCATCCACATCACATAAATAGTTTCCTGCTGACTTTTCATAATCAGCAAATAACTGTACAGTTCCAGCCGCCTGAGAATAAAAGTCATATATCAATTTTATTTAAGTTTGGTTTACATAGTTAAAAATATAAATTTTGTAGTAACTTTTATTCAAACCCACCTGTACCGCAGACAATTCATTTTTTAGCGCAATAGATTTTGGACCCGGAATAGTTTTCGTTTTTACTATTGGTTCTTTAGGTTCGGAAACAGACGAAAAATGATTTACGTAACTAATACCTAAGATTTTAAAAAATGAAAAAAAAAAAATCAATAAGGATTTTCAAGTTTGCTTACCCTGAATAAAGCGATTTACTTTAATAAATGGATATAATTTAAAGAGTCTCATTTTTATTTGCTGGCAACAAGTCGTTTTTGTGTTAACAGTTCTATCGCTTTTATTTGTGGTTTGCTATTTTTCAAGACTTGCTAACCGATAATCATTGCTTTTATTAATCAATTATACGGCATTGGAATGATTCTGCGTTAAAATGTATTACCAATTCAAATGCATAAAGAACTAAAACATCAGTTTTTAATTGTCTATTTTCAAATTTCTACTAAAAGATTGACGAAAGTTAATATTATATGAAATTCGTGATTTTTTTACTTTTCAATTTAAAAGTTATATGTATATACTACCGGTATGCATATTCTTGTGTAAACACGTAAGAGTGTAAATATATAGTTACTAGTAATTTCAGCTTGCTTCTTTACGCGTTTTTTGTTTATTTCATTTAAAAAAAAAACTGAAAAAGTAAATATGCCATTCAATTCTTTAGCAAAAATGTGATTTAAACTAGAAAGGCAAGGCTATAGTCGGGCGTAACCGACTATAGAAAACCCTGTACCGAAGCCAAAACTTAATATATTTTTTTGTTGATTGTTGATTAGAATCAATAAATCCAAAATTTGGTAACGATATCTTAATAAACAAAAAAGTTTTTCTCAGTAAATGTTGTTTTTCGGCCGATCCTTCCTATGGCAGCTATATGATATAGTGAACCGATATACATAATTTTTAGATATGTGATTGGGCATTAGGTAAAACAATTAAATCCCAAATTTGGTAAACATATCTTAAAAAATAAAGCGGTTTTTGTTACTAAATATGGCTTTTCGGCCGATCATTCCTATGGCAGCTATATGTTATAGGTTGAATATCGAAAAAAAAAAAATAAACTCGTTATGCCATGGATTGGCAGAGTCTTCGTGCCAAATTTGGTGATTGTAGGTCTTACCGTTTCCGAGATCCGTGCGTTCATACGGACAGGCGGACATGGCTATATCGACTCGCCTTTCGATGCTGATCAAGAATATATACACTTTGTGGGGTCTGCCACGCCTTCTTCTGCCTGTTACATACATTTGTACAACTTTAATATACCCTTTACCATTTTTTGGTACAGGGTATAAAAAATGTGTATGTGGATAAGTACACGCTTGGTTTGATGTGAAACATGGATTGTTCAATAGCAGTTTTATATAAATAATATAAATAGAGAGAGAGACAAAAATAAATTATTCAATTGCAATGGAAAAGCACATCGTGGTTTGCTAGCAGATAGACGCCAAGTCACATTTATAATTTTGTGACCTGCTACATTTTGCTTGCTTATGAATGTGTTACATTTTATATACATAGATATTTTTTTAGGTGGCGGGGGAATCCTCATGGACACCATCATTGGTAGTGTGAGACTGTTACTCACTAAACCTACCACCGCGTCGATGACCCTATTTCATAGTGTTGATATAGTATTTGCAAGCATATGTATGTTTATGAATGTAGATACAGTTGCGTTCAATGAAATAGTAGTAAAGTTGAGTTGTACATATTGAGTAGTAAAATTAAATGATATAAACAAAATTTTAAAAAATAATAATTCAACACGTTTATTTTAATTATATTTGAGCGTTTTCAGTTAATTTTTGGTTAACAACATAGGTTCATTTATCCTCCAGGGCGTAAACAAGAAAATTACACCAGGTGTCTCATAGCACAATAAGATATGCTGATTAACACATAATCAATAATAAAAAAAAAAAAAAAAAAAAAACAAGAAAATATAAGAAAAATTTTCTGTTCAATGAAATAGTAGTGGTCACAACAAAAGCAAAAAAAATCTATTTAACTAAAGTCAAAATTAATTATATATGATCTACATGTTTGTTATAGTTTAATATTTAATAGTAAATCCTTTATTATTAACGCCATTGCACCGGCATGGTATGGAATCGATAAGGTCCTGGTAACGCTTGCAAGGAATTTGAGCCCATGCCACCTGAACTACTTGCCAAAGCTGTGCTTTGTTTGAATGATTTGTCATTGCTACAACCCATTTTACATCCCCCCATAAGTTTTCGATCGGAATATGATCTGGGGAGCGAGCTGGCCATTGCAGCAAGTTGACCTTTTCGGATGTAGACCAATCTTTTAGGTGCCT
>JBAMBQ010000733.1:0-13318 GCA_037044495.1 Stegana nigrithorax | reverse complement strand
TTAGCCATTAGTTGGGGAGGTCGTGAATTCGTTTCCTGCTGATGGAAGATTTTTATCAATTTTTATTGTTTTTCATTGATTACAGAATTGAATGTGAGAACGATTTTGGCACTACAACATGCAACATTTGCAATTCACTAATATGTGGAAAAGTTATAATTTTATGGTATTCTGCTGTCGAGCCAATCATGTACACCATATTTCTTGGTGTATAGAAGACTTTTTTTATTGATGGCAAATAAAGAGAATATATAGAAAAAAAGAAAAAAATTGCTGTGCAATAGATCTTTACTTTTCGTTGCTGCTTCTAACAAAGGCGGATACATTAAAAATTTTTGAGAGCATCCATTATAAGAACGTTGTTGTTAAATTAATCAAATGCGCATACTTCTTGTTGCGAACTTTTTTTTTTTTGTAAGTATACTTTGTGTGAGACGTCACTGACCAACTTTAGTTTTACTAATGAAAATTTTGTTGTTTCTTGCGAAATCCTTACATAATGAATTCAAAATATTAAAACAAAAACGGAAATTTATTGAATTGTGGATTGGGTAAAGGGTATTCTATAATCGGATAATCGGGCGTACCCGATTATAGCCCCTGCCTTTCTAGTTAATTAATAATTTTCTTCTACATTTTTTTTCATGACAAAAGATTCGATTAGATTAGAATCGAATTGTGCGTACGACGCGCACGATAAAATTTAAGTATAATGAAAAAATTAAAAGACATTAAAATTAAAAAAATTCTGCCATACACCTTTACAGTCCGTTATTTCATTAAATTTTAGACATAACTATGTTCCGATGTAATTGCGTGCAGCGCAGGTACTTCTAGCCACCAGTTTACTGGTGCTTCTTTCGTTCTTTTTTTTTGTGTTATTTATTTTTTTCACATGCCACCAAACCAACATCCTCCGAAAGACGCACATCCAGTGCTACTAAAAGCCTTAAGCATAATAAAAGAAAAAAGAGTAGAAAAATCCGCACGAAATATGGTGTTTACAAATAAAAGAAATCATAAAAGACGACGACTAAGTGTGGAAAATAGAGCGGTGACGGGACATTTACACGCAACATACGTAAATGAAAATATGGAAAATTTTGCATGCGACTATGCGTGATTCCCACATTTAATCTGCATAAAAATATTTCACAAAGATAAAGATGTGTAAGTCCACCTCTTTGGTTAATAAAAAATGTGTCTGAGTATTAAATACATATATTATCTAAAAAGCCATTATCAACAAATAAATTCCTTCTTTTAATTTCTAACATTTTCCCTTTACTTATATGACCTAACCTCTCATTCAATAAACAATATAAATTTCTCTTTGATAAATTTACGATGTATACTTTGAATTCAATTATTGGCATATTTTACAAACGTGAATTTTCAGCTTCTTGAAGTCTCTTGACGGAAATTAAATTTTGCGAAACTTCTTTGCAGTAGATAACATTTTCAAGCGTTAGTTGATAACTATTCTGCAGCCACACAATTCAACGCTCCGTTGCGAGTATGTATGCTCCATACTTGGAAACAGCGATTTTTATTATAACGCGAAACCCAGTGGGTTGCTGCTGTTTGTTATTTTCTTTATTTTTATCATTTATTATTCTCTTATATAATATATTAAAATATATATTTATTAAACTTATGTACTGTCGATGAAAGCGACCTTTTTACTTGTGTCATTATTATCATTATTAATTTTTATTTCTTGATCGAGCAATCTGTTTTTGACAAAGGCTAATGTTAGATTTTCTGCAGACAATGTCTTTATTGCAGCACCATCATATGATGCTGGCAGAGTTAGCAACAAATGCGATACCTCGTCAACTTCGTCTACTTTTGCGCCTGAAGCTAACAACTCACTCATCAATTCATCGAAAATATTAAAATAACATTATTATATTAAAATAACATGACATTTCACTCTTGAGTTTGAGTGACAGCAATCTTTTCCGCACAGCCACCTACGATGCTAGACTTTTTCGCTCACATATTGCATCTAAATTCCTAAGAATTTGTCGCGCCATGTTGTCGCTTGTTGTGAAATTCAAAAATGAGTCACTCAAGTATTCGATCAATGTACTTTTTGCACATCTCTCTGCCTTTTTCCAAAGGTCATTTATTTCATTTTCATTTCGTCATCAATTATATTTAAGACATCAAGCTCAGCAAGAAGTGCTCTAATTCTAAATTCCCACACAGAATATTTTTTCAGTTAAATGGTTTCATGTTGTTACGCTTTACCCTTTTTTTATAATAATTTTTTTATTTTTTCATTTTATTTACATTAACTTAGATAGAAACCAAATAAAACAAAACAATTTTCGTATGAATAGGAAATTTAAAAGACTGTCACTGGGCTTAGTTCGCTTTAAGCGACGTAGTAGCCCTTCTGTATGGACCAGTATCAAAGCTTCAGTGTTCACGTGTACTGCAAGTCTCTAATTGTGTGCCTTACAAATTAAATTACAGATTTTCTTAAAAAAGTGGCTGATGTTTTAATGGAAGAGCATTGGGTAACTTTTGTAAATGGACTGGATTTGATTCTGAATGCAAAAAACGTTGGAATGAAGACATCCAAACATGGAACACATATCGCCAATTTTCATTGGGCAGCGGCGTGAATCTGTTAACTAACATTCAGAAATTGTCATTCTCAAGAATCTGAAATGGCAAGCTAGGGAAATGCACAGCGTGAATCTGTTAATTAACAGTGCTGCAAACATATGTGAAGCAGTGTCGTCAGCAAATGTAGCGATTTGCTTGTATCAGAGACAACTTATACATAGATAGTGTACCAGAACAATGTTACGACCACTGTTAAGTTTTCAAACTAGGTGCCGCCGGGCAGGGTAAAAGACGAAGCGAAAACTGGGCGTCTTGTCTGACTTCGCTTTGCTTATTCTCTTGTTGTCTCTTTTCCTCATTTAAATGTGTTGCTTACGCTCACACTGCCTACGGTAGTCGTTTGTCTTCGGTCAGTGTCTAATTCCTTAGCAATTGACACTTCTTTCCTCGCAAAAATTTGTACTCCTTGCCTAAATGCGATCGCATTTCATTTGTTTCTCGCTCTCGCACGTCACAATGTGCTACTTGCACTAATGTGACATTAGACAATCGTTTGTTACTGTGTTTTTTTGTGTGCGCTTTCGTGTGTTGTGTTTCTTCCCTTCTGCTTGTTCCCCTCGCCTAAATGCTATGGAGCCCAAAATTGCTCTGATGATTTTCGTTGCTTGCATTTGCACACTCGTCCACTTCAACATCAACTACATTCTTGAAATGCAAACAAAATGGCAGTTGGCACCAAAAAAACTTACATGAGCTGGGCCAATCAAATCAAACGAAAATGTAAAGTCAGAGTAGCAAAGCACTATGGTACTCCCAACAGAATTTTGGGCGCCTTTAAAGGCGCCCACGAACAAAAATTTCAACTTGTATGAGATGCGGCCTCTATATGATTAACAGTCTCTGTGCTTGTATGTTGTAATTAAAGGCATTGAATCTAATGTAGGAACTAATAAAGTAATTAGCGCACTCAAGGACTAGGGCTTCAATGCTAAAGTTGTCATAAACGTAACTAACAAAAATAAGATAGCGCAACCAATGTTCAAGGTAGATTTAGCGCCCGACAACAAACCACTGAAAAAGAACGCCATACACCCAATTTACAAGTTGCAGTATCTGTTGCACCGGAGAATAACAGTAGAAAGGCCGTACAAACGCAATAGCCCCGACCAATGCACCAATTAACAGAAGTATGGCCAAAAAGAATCGAATTTCCACTTTTCATAATGATATGATACAGAATTACTTAGATAAAGAATCAAGTTTAACAAACCCTCTCAAAAATAAATATATCTCACCATTATCCATTAAGATTTTTAATGATAATAATATTAATATTTTATATAATGATAAGTTATTGTTTTTTCATAAAGGATATGTTAATAATATTTTTGATAACAATGATTTGGTTTATAACACCTCACAATACCATGACAATAGCAAGACAATTCGGTAGACAATAGCAAGAAAAATTCGGTAATTTGTCTCCCTTCATACCATTGCCACCTTAAATTGATTAATCTTCCTACCTTAGCTATTCGGAGGTCCGTGTTGGGAATTATTTTTCTTCATAACCTTATAAACGGTGACGTTCATTCTCCTTTTCTTCTTGTGAAAATTAATTTTAACGTGCCCTCGCATATAACTAGATATTATTTACCTATTAGATTAAACACTACACGATAATCATTCTTACTGCATGATCCCTTTTATGTTATGTGTTTGGCTTATAACTCTAACTATCATTTATTTTCTAACATCTTCTCACACTTTGAAATCTCTTCTTACTCGTAGTATTAATGAAATTAGATAGAATTAGAATCTTATTTTAATTTTTACTATTTATATTTGTATTAAATTTTATTTAGCTTTTTAATTTTATTAATCAGTTTTGTAATCTTCTAGTATTAATAAATTTTGAGTAGATAAAGCAGCTGTTGACCATTACTCTTGCTTGGTTTAGGTTAGTTTTTGTTTTTATTTATCATTGCTAATAAGAAATGGGACGGTTTGCCTTTTTTTGGGAAAAATCCAATTAACAACTATTTAATTAAATTTATTTGTTGTAATCTACATTGTTTCAAATTAGATTAGACAAAACATTCGATATACATTTTTAAACTCCTAGATAAATACTATTGTACCACCACGAGTAACTTTCTCAGGTCACCTATTTTTTGGGTTCACATGCTATGTGCAAGAGAGTAAATCTGCTGGATTAATCGTAAGCGAAGTTCGTTGTAACAAGTTGTACTTGGACAACGAAACTTCTCGAATCAAGCCGTTGTAACAAATTGTACTTGAACAACGCATTTTCGACGAAGGAAGGGGTAAATCTTCTCTTAGTAAAACACCTTACAGAAAATACAAATTTCTGTGAACTCTGGACACTGTTTGCTTACCCCATATATATGAATATATATATATTTTATATACTAGCAATCTCGACGCGCTTCGCTACGCGTTTTTTTTTCCTTTTTGCCAGCTTGAGCAACCTTCTTCGTTTATCGAAACCGTTAACAGCAAGAGAAAAAAGAGAGCACATGTTTTTTCTTTGTCCAATTTGTAATTGCTTTAAACATCTTAATTGGAATCTTATAAAACCATTTATATTATATTACAACAAAAAAAAAACAAAAAAAATCAATATTTATAAGCTGTGACGAAACACTGCTTGTGAGCATACTTCGACTATTCTTTCGGCTTTTCGTTTGGCAAGACAACAAAGTCATCGTAAAACAAAATACAAGCTACAAACGCTCGAATGTTTTTATGTTGATTGCTTTGTTGTATTTGTAAGAACTTAATACAAAAAAAAAAAGTTATTTGCCTCACCCACATTAGCACACTATATACACAAAATGTTAGGAATGAGTTTAGTTACTATGTATATTCTATAAGAAGTAGGAAAGAAACAAAGCAATTCACTATTGCACTCTATTGTTACCTATGCACAGTAGTACAACATCGGCAATAAAAATTATAGAAATCGTTACTAATATTCATATTAGTGATCACGCATATTACTGGCGTACTGCAACAATGTGCATAAAAACTACAACATTCATATATTTTAATGTTTTCACACTAATTAGCAGTAGCTGAGCAAGTCAACGATCTATGAGTATTACACAGCAATATGTGTGTATACGTGTATGAAATGTTGTCTGAGCGAAATCTACTCTCCCGTTAGTTTGCTTCTTATTTCATAGATGAGTAAATTTTATATTCGCTCACGAATCAGTAAAATCAGTTATCTGATCTGTTTTACTCATGCGTAAGCAATTACTCTCTACGCTGCAGACGACCACTTACAAGACAATGCGCATTGTCTAAAATCGGTTCAGTATAGTTTGTTTGAAAACGTTACAAAATTTTCGTGTTCAATTTTATTTAATTAGTAGTAGTAGATGTTGTTCTGAGCTTTTCGGGTTTTTTCCCTTGGGTTAAAAATTCTGCCTCAAAACTGATTCCAATAATTCCACAACTCCTCGTTCTTCTGACCGTTCGATGAGTTGACATATTTCTTTTCACACAATGCCTAATGATGTATATGCAGAAATTACAGGCGTACTAATTAAACTATTAGGTCAGAGAGACGTTTCTGGGTGCTGAAAAATTTTGTACGTGGGTAGTGAAATCATACCCCTCGGCAGATTGTATTTGGTATACTATTCTAATTTGAGTTTCAAGAGACTTTTTAAGAGTCAAGAGACGTGTACGTGGAGTCATCCTTATCAATTATTTGACTTTTATTTTGATTGCCAGCATTTTTTGTTTTGATATGATTGTAGTTGCTGGGCTAGCCCCAGCTAGCTAGCTAGCTAGTTGCGCTTTTTTCTTCTTCGGTGGTAGTTGTCATGTGTGTGGTGATTGTCTTCATATACGAAGCATTTTTTTGACAATTGTCCTTTTTTTTTTCAATGTAAGAATGTTGTTGCTGTTGAATTTGGTATGCGCAAATTTCTTGCTGCAAACAATTCGATGATACCGTCTGAAATACATGTGTTTGTGTGTGCCTTGTATAAAAAGGCTGTCGAATTGAATTTGTGTATGCATTTGGACAGCAACACCTGCAGTATGTGTATTCACACACACAAATAAGCGAATTTGTCATGATTTTAGAAGTTTAAATTGTGAAGCTAGTTCATTTTTCTTGCATATAAATTCTGAAAGGTGCTTCTTCACTCTTTGGAATTGCGCATGAAAAAAGTCAAAGCCAATTAAAATATTTTACACATATCATGCATTGTTTGTGAAAACGATTGCGTGCAAAATACATTTGTTGAAAAATGGTTCTATTATTCAGTTCATATAAAACAAAAATTTGGCATTCATTCAATTGCACTCGCGATCAATTGAAATACCAGTTGAAAACAATTAAGGAAATTGCAGCAGACTATGCAAAGTATGAATAGTTGGTGGTCGATTTACTTTGACCTTTCATTATTCGCATGACAGGTGTCTGCTTTTAATAAATTGAGCAATAAGAATTAATAGATATGGAAATTTAAGGATTTTTTTATTATAAGAATAATAAGAATTATGTATAATAATAGAAACATGCGCAATTGTTACAATTTAATAACATATTAAATTATGCAAAATAATGGATAAAAAACGTCTTGGATAATTAAGCATTCCTTGATGAATTATCAAAAATCAAAAATCCACCCTTAAATAAAGAAAACTTCACACTTAGCATTTGTGTGAGCAGTACATGTGTTGATAGAAAACGGAATCAATATGAACACAAATCATTTGAAAATGGCACACACAATGCATGAAAACAAAAATCAAAATAAAGACAAGAAACATGAGTGCGAGCAACACATGTGTAGGTAGGAAAAGGAAAACAATATCAGAAAGAGTAAATTAAAGGAGATATCTCTAAAATCTCTGATCTGGCTTAATTTTTGTTTCATTTATTAACAACAGATGTCGTTGTAAAGATGACAATTAGAAATAAAAAGGCTTGGTTTTGCATTTGATTTATTTTTTTTTTTTTTTTAATTCTTTGCTTTATTAACATTAACTTACATAGAAACTGTTTGATCCATTTAAATTTATAGTTTAGTTTACATTGTAATTAACTCTTAGTAAAGAGAGGCTTAATGTTGGAGTTGTTTTTAGATGCTCTCTTAGTCTTAAGTCTCTTAGTGATATTGAATTAGATTAGTAGGTAGAATAGATGTAAGAAGAAAATTAATAAATCAGTGTCATCTTGTAAGGCGAAGCGAGCGTGCTTATATTTTTATTCTTATCTTGCGATAATCTGTACATCAGTGCAGAATAATATTCAATTTGGAGCGGCTGCTAATTAAGCCACAGGAGACATTCAACATTTTGGCGCCCGAGCAGGGACTGAGGGATCAATCGACAAGCTGGAGATAGTGCACTGGGTTAATTGGGTGAGTCTTGAGCTACCTTTGCTGGTCCAGTGACTTGACGGCTCAGGTGGGAAGTGATTGATGCTTCAGTGATTTGATAATTAAAATTTGTTCAGAGAAGTGATAAATCAATTAATTAAAGTTGAAAATTTGATAAATTAATTGTTTAAGTGGATTCAAGTGCTACATTTCGGTAAAATTAGTGCAGTTAGAGTCGTGTATGTACATTGTATGCATATAAGTACAGGTTGCGTCGATGTCAGCACACACAACTGTATACATACATATGTACATAACCGTTTTGATAACTGGAGTTAACTGTTGAGCAGAAATTTGAAATTTTTTACATTGTTGTTGCGACGGCATTTATCACTTATTCTTTGCTGCTATTGTTGCTTGAGTTTAGCAGAAGGTTAAAATTTGAAGTTTAAAATTATTACATTGTTATTGCGACGGAAGTTCTATGTTAGTCTTGCGTTGAGTTTCGTGTTTGCATATTGGCGAATAAAGTGACATTGCGGTCGAACAATTATAGTATATTTCTGCGGCTAATTTATTGTTTAACGGGGGCATAATGGCACCGAAAAAACCAAGCCGAGAGACAGACTTGTATCCAGCCCGAGATGGGTTAATTAACTCCCTTAATCGTAGCAAGTTTTTCGTGACAAAAAATAGTGCGTCGATGACAGCCGAAGAATTAGAAGCGCGATTGAGTTTAGTGGAGTCTAGTTTTACGCAATTGTGTACATTGCAATCAGAAATCGAACAAAAAGGTAGTAACCCGGATGATTACAGTGTGCGTCAAACATATGAAGAATTGTATTGTGAAGTGAAGGCAAAAATCTTAAGTTGCTTGTCTCAGCAACGACGACGATCAGGTGTGTTGGAGGCAGCAATGCATAGCACTGCAGTTAATCATTCGCAATGCGATTCTGTGCAACCTGCAAAAACTTTTAAGCTGCCTACAATTCAAATTTCAACTTTTTCCGGAAAGTTCACTGACTGGTCAAGTTGGTAACATACTTTTACGGCGCTTGTTGATCCTAGCGAGTTAGATGAATTGTCTAAATTTGTGCACCTACGCTCATGCTTAGGTTCCATTCCTTTGGGTGCAGTTGAGTCACTAGAATTAACCCAGTCAATTACAGAAAGGCGTTGACTATTTTAAAGGAGCGTTTTGAAAAGAAATCAATTATTTTTCAGGCGCATATAAAGGAGCTGTTCGATATTAACTTACGACGCGTAGCAGATACAACGACAGCTCAGTTAGCGGCTTTGCGTGTATTAGGCTCTGCGGAAGAGATTTTGAATGCTTTGGTAGTGCATTTAGTTCGCGAAAAATTGGATGAGGATTCGCTAGAACGGTGGGATCGTGATGCTATCAATGATGAGTTACCCAGTTGGGACTTGCTGTCCAAGTTTATAGTAAATCGGTATACGAATTTAGCCAGTCGTGAAGTAATGAGTGGTACTCATTCAAGGCAAGGCAAGGCAGTCGGAAGGATAGCTAATGGCGTCTGAATACGACGGTGAAGGAAACCAACAGAAACTGTTACAGTTGTGCTGGGTCTCATATGCTAGGAGACTGTCCTGAGTTTTTGAAGTTAGATGCATTACAAAGGTATCAGGAGATAAAACGATTGGCGTTGTGCATTAAGTGTTTTAGCAAACGTCACAGTACAAGAGAGTGTAAGGCGGCAAGATGTAAGACGTGCAAGGGGCTTCATCATAGCCTTTTGCATAGAGAAGCCACTACAAAGGTGGTGGGTACCGCGCGCGAAGGTTCCGTGGTAGACACACCGGAATCAAGCTCGTTGTATAGTTCCTTATTGTCTAACAGTCGCACAAGTTACCTAAGCACTGTAGTAGTGTTGGTGAAGGGATCAGTCGAGGAGCTAGTTAGCTGTAGGTGTGTACTTGATGCTGGAAGTCAGCTTAACTTGGTATCGAGCGATCTTGTAGCGAAATTAGGACTTGAATTCAAAAATAGTGAAGTGATAGTAAATGGAATTGGAGACGCTAAGGCAGGTGTCCAAGGATGCGTTACGATTTATTTAAGGTCAAGGGTTTCATCATTTTCGACTACTACGGAATTTCTTGTATTAGAGCACATCACAAAATATGCGCCGAATTCTTTGACTTCGGTTAAGGTTTGGAAGATACCCAACGGGATTAAATTGGCTGATCCTTCTTTTAATGGCAAACGCAAAATTGATATGTTGTTAGGAGTCGATCTCTTTTTCACGCTGCTGGCAGCCGGTCAGATTAAGCTGGCGCCTCATTTGCCAATGTTACAGAAGTCTTTGCTAGGATGGCTGGTTGTTGGAGAATGTGCTCCCTCGAGTTCCTGCTTGCTTTCAGAGGCAACGAGTGGTGAGGAGTCCAAGGTAGATATGCTTCCTCAGTTAGTCGAATCCTTTTGGAAGATGGAAGATGTTTCGTCATTGGAAAAACAATATACTCTAGAAGAAAGGTTTTGTGAGGAACACTTTCTAGCGAATGTAAACCGAACACCTTCCGGTCGCTTCATTGTTCGGTTACCATTTAAGGAGGATGCCTTAGGCTTAGGCGAATCTTATAGGATTGCGTTGAACCGTTTTTTAAAGCTTGAAGGTCGATTTAGGAAGGATCATGCTCTCAAGGAGTTATATGTAAACTTTATTGAAGAATACAAGCAGCTGGGCCATTTGGAAGTGTTGAATCCCGTAGAAGTCGAAAAAATAAAATATTATATTCCTCACCACCCCGTTTTACGGCCTGACTGTGCAACAACCAAGCTACGGTGGGTCTTGCAAATCGAGTATGGTGTGTCATTAAATGAATTGCTGGCTGTAGGGCCAACAATCCAAGAGGATCTGTTGGCAATTTTGCTTCGTTTTCGCTGTTATAAGTACGCTCTTACCGGTGACATAGAAAAAATGTATAGACAAGTGTTATTGTGCGACGATGATTGTAATTTCCAGGGCATTGTGTGGCGGGATAGTACCGAAAGGGCTATGCAGGTGTTGCGCCTTAAAACGGTCACTTATGGTACTAGGCCGGCACCTTTTTTATCGGTTCGCTGTATGCGTTACCTAGCAGAGTTATACAAGGATAAGTACCCAGCAGGGTGCAAGGCAGTACTTCAAAACTTTTATATGGACGACCTATTAGTCGGGGCAGACACAGTGGAGGAACTTTGTAATCTCAAAAGGGAGATAAGTGCAGTATTGCATCATGGAAGGTTTGAGCTACATAAGTGGCGTTCGAATTGTGAAAGTGAAGCATTTTTATCGCCAGGAGCAATAGTGGAGCCTTTTGAAATTAAGACGTCAGATTGTTCTAAAACTTTGGGCATACGGTGGAATTCGGCTATTGACATGTTTCAGTTTGCTTACTCTACACCTTCCAATACAAACATAACGAAGCGTGTTGTCCTTTCGGAGTTAGCCCAACTGTTTAACCCTTGTGGGGAATGCTAAGTCCCCTCATCGTATTAGGAAAAATATTTTTACAAGAATTGTGGCTTCTGAAGACTGACTGGGATGAAGAACTTCCGGAAGGTATGCGAGCTCAATGGTCGAAATTTCGTCGAGAGTTAGCGCAAGTATCTGTAGTACAGATGTCTCGTTTAATGCTTCCGGGCACGGATAGGGAGCGTGTCGAATTACATGGCTTCTCAGACGCATCCAATCGAGCGTATGGAGCAGTGGTTTATACTCGTTGTTTTGAAAATGGTGGTGTGGTATACTCACGGTTTATAGCATCGAAATCTAAGGTGGCGCCGGTCAAGGTAACATCGTTGCCTCGCCTGGAGTTGCAAGGGGCCTTGCTCTTAACTGAATTAATGACAAGGATAAAGAGTTGTTTGGCGGTGGAGGAAGGTCGTATTTTTTATTGGACAGATTCCACAATTGTGTTGAATTGGCTTGCTTCTCATTCTAGCCGTTGGTCGACATTTGTAGCAAATAGGGTATCTAAGATTCAAACGGTGTCTACCATTCGTCAGTGGTTCAAGGTCGACACAAAATCAAACCCTGCGGATATAGTGTCTCGAGGAATGTATCCTAACGAATTTTGTTCTAATCGTCTATGGTTAGAAGGTCCTGAGTTTCTAAGGAGTCAGCGAGGTGATTGGAAGGGCAGGGAATGGCAAATGACAAATGTTCCGGAGGAACGAAAATCTACCTTTAGTTTGGCAGTACAGATAACTGAATATGAGGATATTGTGGGGAGTTGCAAATTTATAAACAATTTTCCAAAGCTTCAGCGAGTGTTTGGATATATATATAGATGGGTGCAATTAGCGAAAAATCAAAAATCCAGAATTATTGGGCTCCCGGGAGTAGTGGAGATGAGAAAAGGGTTACTGTTTATCTTACATAATGTACAGAATGTCTGTTTCGCGCGGGAAATAAGTTGTCTTCAGGCTGGAAGGTTGATAAATTCATCAAAGGTTCAAAGGTTAACTCCATTTATCGATATTACGGAAAATATACCGATTGTGAGAGTAGGTGGCAGATTATTCCGAGCTAATGTAGCATTTGGAGTCAAGCACCCAATTTTATTGCCAGGTGACCATGCGGTCTCAAAATCATTATTAACTCACATGCATCAAGTAAATTCTCATGCTGGTGCGCAAGCTCTATGCGCTTTTGTACGTCAAAGGTACTGGATCATCAATGGTAGACTCTTGGCTCGCCGGATTATTCGAAGTTGCATTGCTTGCTTCCGGCAGCGGCCTGTTTTCGCCACGCAATACATGGGTGATCTACCCGCTCATCGAGTTAGAGCAGAGGCAATTCCGTTCCAGAGAGTAGGTGTGGACTTTGCCGGACCGATGCTCATGCACTTTAATGGGCGCGGTCGGAGGCCAGTCAAGGTTTACCTCTGCTTATTTGTATGCCTGGCGACGAAGGCGTGCCATTTGGAAATAGCCTCTGATTTGAGCACGAATGCATTTATTGCCTCGCTAAAGCGTTTTTTTGCACGGAGAGGGTTAAGCACAGATGTATTTTGCGATAACGCTACAAATTTTGTAGGCGCTGCTCATGAACTGCGGTTGTTGACGGAAGAGCTGCAGAATGAACCTTCAAGGGTGGCCATTCATGGTTGCTGTGCTACATTGGGAGTTACCTTCCACTTCATACCTCCACGGTCACCGCATATTGGGGGTTTATGGGAGAGTGCTATCAAGGTAGCTAAGCGTCTGTTGGTGCATCAGGTCAATGGAACTGCACTGAACTACGAGGAGATGTCTACAGCAGTGGCGCAAGTGGAGGCTATAATGAATTCGCGTCCGATTTGTCCTTTGTCGTCGGATGCCAACGACTTAGAAGCGCTTACGCCGGGCCATTTTTTGGTTGGTCGTC
>JBAMBQ010000729.1:0-23655 GCA_037044495.1 Stegana nigrithorax | reverse complement strand
ATTGACTTAATTTCAACGAATTTGTTATAAAAATTATTGCCTTTACTCACTTTGTTAGCCAGGAATGAAATACACAACCTTTCACTTTACTCAAAATTATGAGGATAGTCGCAGTAATTTATGGCAAAATTTTTAACTTAATTTGCAGACACTTTTCAAATTAGTTTTATTTTTAACAGCACTATTATAGGAATAGTCACAACAATTTATGGCACAAGTTTTAATTTATTTTTAACGGCAATACTGAATAAGTTTTCACTTACTTATTCTCTAATGTAGTAATTCTAATAGCGTTGATCTTCAGTTATGGCCTCTGGTGTCTGTTCTAGCCCGGTTGTTGCTCCGTTTTAAATTCGCTGCCCAAAGAGTGTCGTCTCACGCGGCTTTGGTGACCACTTTTTGATTTAGATTTATTTTTAAGGCTTTTTGCCGTTTTTATTGATTGCAAACTGGAGGGTCCCTTGGGAATCGCAGCCTGATGTTATTTACTTATAGTTTGGGTTATATTCACAATTGATTTGGGATTGCCCCACGTTGGGCGCCAATTAAACGAAAGTATTTTTCAGGTTTCTTAAAAAATACAATTTATTTTGCAGTTGCCTATGTGCAAGCTGCTTTTAATTTGAAGGTTTCGGTATGACCGCCGCGAGCGCATCGATACACAAACTATGAGTTCCAAACGAAAACTAAACATTACTTAAATATCTAGCTTACTTTAAACCTAGCCTCGCACATGCCGTGTCGGTGTTGTGGCGGCCACGTGCTGACCTAGCAGTTCCTTGCGGTACTTTTCCTTCATTTGTTCATATACATTTTTCGGCGCATGTGGCGATCATATCACAACTCAAGTGCATTGCCTGTGTCTGTCAATGCTACAAGGGTTTGTTGCCGGCGTCGGTCAAAGCATCTTTTACACTGACCGATTCATATTACAACTCAAGTGCATTGCCTTTGTCTGTCAATGCTACAAGAGTTTGTTGCCGGCGTCGGTCAACGCATCTTTTACGCTGACTGATTCGCATTCTGTGAGCTCGTGATAACTTATACACATACTGCTGATGTTGCTGTCCAAATGCAAATTCAATTCGAAGGCCTTTTTATACCAGGCACACATGAAAAGCAGAATGAACCGCATATGACAATAAAGAAGCAGCAGCAACATAAATCAAGAAATATATTTTGTAGGCGTAGAAATAGTAACAATTTCAAAATCATGACAAATTCTTTTCTGCACGCACACACAATCTCATGTATTTCAAACGGTACGACTAGCGACTTTTCATTCCAGGCACACATAAAATATAGCAAGCAAGGATTGTCTGCAGCAAGAAATTTGAGCACTCGTCTACTTCAACAACAACAACATTCTTGAAATGCAAAAAAAAAAATGGCCATCGCCACCAAAAAAACTTGTGAGCTAGGCGAATCAAATCAAATGAAAATCTTAAGTCAGAGTAGCAAAGCACTACGGCACACTGAACAGAATTTCTTCAACTTGTATGAGGTGCGGCCTCTAAATCATTAACAGTCTCTGTGGTCAACCAAACATTTATTCGTACTCCCTTGATGACAAACAAAAATGAGCAGTTCAGACCCTTGTGTTTTTTGTTTTTGAAAACTTTTCTGTAGGGATTGTAAGATAAATATATTTTCTACGTAATGAGTAAAGGAAAAAAACCGTTATTCTACTCTGATTGGAAATATTCCAGACAAAATGGCAGAACAGGCAAATTCACGCAAAATATTTATTCGTACACACGTCGGTTATGATATTGTGACTGCAAAAATAACTGTAATCGGCGTGTCTGTTTTAGCCCATTTCGTTGAATATGCAATGGCATTAGTTATTCTTAGCATTTGGCGTAGTTTTAATATCATAGTCAATTTGAATTTGTTTAGAGTTGGACAAAATGGGTCGAAGTGCTGATTTATCACATGATATGCGAAAACTTATAGTAAAAATGTACTTCGAAATCAGATCTCTTCGAGAAATTGCAAAAGTAATTGGTAGAGCGCACTCGACTGTTCAGAGCATTATCAACAATTATGTTAATAGTGGTGAATTGATACCAAAACATACAAATATTGATAAATGTTATACCGACAGTAAATCATCGATGTAGTAACGTGATGATTTGGGGATGTATGAGTGCATCTGGAGTCGGCCAACTGCAGTTCATCAATGATAGGATGAATAATTACAAGTATCTGGACATCCTAAAAAATAATGTTCATGCAAGTGCCACGAAACTTGGGTTTGCAAGGGGAAAGTTACTTTTTCAACAAGATAACGACCCAAAGCATTCATCATACATCGTGCATGAATGGCTTCTTTACCACTGCAAGCAACTAAAAACATCCTCACAGTCACCGGATTTAAACCTCATAGAGCACATTTGCGATTTATTGGAAAAAAGAATTAGAAAAACTGGGGTAACATCAAAAGACTCATTGAGGGCAGCCAAAGGTCGCGAATGGGAGAAAATCTCCGCTGATGAGGCAAGTGTCCTGTAAGAAGTATGCGCTGTCGCTTTAAAGCGAAATGACGTCCGACAAAATACTGATTTGTTTTTTTTTTACTATTAGATACAATATATGATATCAATTTCATTACTGTACGAATAATTTTTTGGCGTGAATTTGTGCCTTTATTTAAGTATTTTTTTTAGTTTTTTTTAATAAACATTAAATTAAAATAAACTTTAATTTAAATAATTAAAAAAGTTTTGTTCAATTCTCTTAAGTCTGCGCTAAGTTACAGGTGTTTAAACTTTCAAATTGAGGGTGTACGAATAAATGTTTGGTTGACTGTATGTTTGTTGCTTTTTGTTCTATTCCTAGATTTTGTTTTTTTATATTTCAATAACATAGACTAACCATAATAATAACTAAACTGTAGCTGCTTTTTGCAACTGATTACCATATAAAGTAAAATTTCCCATAACCTGCCACAGATGTCGCGGTCATTTTGTACGGTTATGGAAACTGTCCGGTTATAATGGAGGTAACAGATTTTCATTATAATTTCAATAAGACTTTATTTATTGTATGTACACCCATGATCAAAATAATAAGTAAATTGAACAATTTTAACTTTAACTTCTCATAAATTCTTTATCTGTTAATCTAAATCTATAAAAATGCAGTGCGATGTTTGGGTGAGCTAATCTCTGAAGACGCCGAATCAATTTCAATGAAATTTTGTGGATGAGTAGGTTTGGTTCCAACTTAAGAGATAGGATACTTTTTGTTAAGATTAGAAAACAATGAAAAGCTTTGCAAGACATTGCAAAATCGCTTCAGCGCTCGTTGTACTTTGTATAAAATGTTTTTTAAAAGAAACCGAGAAAGAAAACTCCTGGTAGACCACCGAAAAACCACTTAAAAGCTTGATTTTCTCATAGTCAGACTTCTCAAAGAAAATCCTTTCAAGTCCATAAGGGCGATTTCGGCAGAAATTGATAATGTAGGAAGTCCTCCCACAATTCGCCGACGCTTACAAAAAGTAAACCTGTTGGGAAGAATCGCCGAAAAAATTTCCCCTGATGCGTAAGCGAAATTGCGAGATGAGATAACATTTATAGTGCGGTAGTGAATTTGAAAATTCATGTAATGTTCCGCAACAATGTTTCAATGCTCAATGGTACACAAAATACGTGTGCCGTATGAAATGGTGTGCGTGCGAAATCTAAGAACAAATGATCGAATAACCGCTCACCAGCCGACGATGCTTCTTGTGTGTGACATCGTTGTTATTGTTGCGAGTGAGAAGTTCTTATATAAAATACTCTTTCGTTTGTTTGCTTATTATTTTATTTCAGACAACATTTCATACGGCACACGTATGCACACAGAGTCCCACATGTTTGTTTGCCTTTAACCCTTACAGGACCAGTGTTGCCTATAGGCAACATTTGATGGAAACTGATTGTGCATTTAATGTTTTTGAATAAAATATATTATTCAGATTTTCTTAAAAAGTACATTTAATGGTTAACATAAGAAGTTAATTGATGAGAAACTAATTTGTAAGCCAAAACTGTTGACTTTTGTCTCAGGATTTTTACAAAAACAATGTTGCCTATAGGCACTTTAATTCGGTCCTGAAAGGGGTAAGCAATAAAAAATTTCATTTTGAACAGTGTTCGGAGCAGCACCAAACTAATTAAGTTTATATTTTGTTCGCCAGCGCTGCGCGGCTGAATAGCATAATTTTAAATTCTCTTCAGTTCGTCTAATTTATCCTAACGTTTATAATTGTCAATTTTCTTTTGCTCATTTCAGTTTACTCTTTCTGATTTTAGTTTATTCTTGCTCATTTTAACTCATTCTCCTCATGTAATTATCCTTGCTCTTTTTGAAATCTCTCTTTCACTTAGATAAGTATTTTGTATTATTTAAGGCATATGTGCATACCAGTTGAAATAATAACTCGAAACAAGAAAGCTTAAATGTTGATTTACATTCGCGTACAATATCAAAAAAAAGGTGATGCAAACTAGCAGACCCTCAAACAAACAGAGTTGCAAAAAATTTAAAAATATAATACAGAAAACAGTGTTTTCACTCTTTTTCAACTAAAATGCAAACTGCGTATTGAATGAATTTTGCTATTATTTATTTTGATTATTTATTCTCGCATGCTTTGCGTTTATCGAAAGAAGAAATTAGTAATTAAGTAAATAAATAAACAAAATAAATAATTACAAATTTCATTCAATATGCTTTTTTCATTTTCATTGAGGTAGCATGGTGTAATGATTAGAAGGTGACGCGAATTGGGCCTGCTTCTCTCACAAAATCGGACCACTCTCATTAGAAGGCCGCCATCTTATATTTCTGACGTCATAGGACAAATTTAGGGTATTTTTTAGCTGAAATTAGTGTTAAACATTAAGAAGGAATGTAGTGCAAATAGCAAAACTAGTATTGTCAATTGGATTGGTTGGTTAATATTCAAAAATTCAAATTAAAAATGCAGTGTGCAGTGGAAAGTTGCAGTAATAAAACGACTGCCAATAATGATAGAAGCATAAGTTTTTTTACCTTTCCAAGCAGCAAAAAACTGCGGGATCAATGGCTAAGGTTTTGCAACAAAACCGATCCAGTAAGTAATTATTGGCGAGTTTGCAAATTAATTGAATATACTGTTTAATGTGCAACGGAATAATTCTTCTTGTTAGGACTACCACGAAAATTGATACTGAAACAAGGAACTGTGTAATCAATTGCGAACTCGGGTAGTATTGATGATAATGAAAAGGATATAAGTCCAAACATCGAACATGAAATAGATATTGAAATGATTGCCTTAAAAGAGGCGTTGTTGAAGGTAATCATAACTACGCCAGAAGTTACGTTGCCTGTTCCAATAATAATAAAGCGATGGAGCACATATTTCGCCAATTAAACGACGATGAAATACTTATCGCAAAAAACTCTATACAAATGCACATTGATGCAGCGAAAGATATCCAATGCCACCCCAACGTAAAAAAACTTTTCTTCAGGGCGCGTATGTTTTTTACTATAAAAAAACTTAATCGTGAAATGGCGAATAACCAAAGCCGCATATCCAAGAAAATGAATAAAATTATAAGTTGACAAACAAAACAGCAACTTTTCTTTGACTTATGGAATTTTTAGGCAGTAAAACATTAAAGTTATTGCATATTTATATAGGTAATAAGCCATCAACATAATTTAGTTCACATCCATAACACCAGTTGAATTATTTTATGCCAAATAAATGTTAACAGAAAAGCTGCACATATTTCATCAATTTAATGCGCGGAAATCCTTTTTAACAACCAAATATTCACTCAAACATGCCGTAATTTTTGCAAAATATTCACATAATTCTTTGTTTACAAATTGCAATTCAGTCCAAACATATGGATAGTGCTGTGCGGCGTAAAAATGTTGAAATCAGCTCAAAATACCCTAAATTGATGTGACGTCACAAATATAAGATGGCGGCCTTCTAATGAGAGTGGTCCGATCAGGGACACAAATTGGCGTCACCTTCTAATCATTACACCATGTTGAGGAAGAGTAAAAACTGATTTAAAAGACTGTTTTCAGTATCCTATTTTTATATGTTTTGCAACACTGTTCAAAACGACGCTCACTTGTTTGATTATTTTATGCGGAAAATTTAACTTTGGCTTTTATTTTGCTTATTGTATTTAAATACAATTAAGTTCAAAATTTATATATCTTATTTTAGCTATCACAGGCTTATTTTGACTGTGGTAGAAAATTAAATAAAATAAAATAAACTAGAAAGGCAGGGCTACAGTCGGGCGTAACCGACTATAGAAACCCTGTACCCACTCAATCCAAAACTGAATATATTTTTATGTTGCTTCAATATTTTGTATTTATTATGTAAGAATATCTCAAGAAAAAACAAGTTCTTTTTTTTTTAGTAAAAACCATTTTTCGGCCGATTGTTCCTATGGCAGCTATACGTTATAGGTCGAATATCGAAAAAAAATAAACTTGTTATGACTATGGTGGTTTTAGATCTTACCGTTTCCTAGATCCGTTTGTTCATACGGACGGACAGACATACAAGTATATACTTTATGGGGTCTGTCACATCTCCTTCTGACCGTTACGTACCTTTGCACAACTTTAATATACCCTTTTTGGTACAGGGTACAAAAAGAAAAAATTTGATTTTTTTTAAACGAATAATTTCAAATTTCAAACGCGACACAAAGGCAAGCCAACTGCCAGCAGCTGCCGGCAATTAAGTCACAATTAGTGAAATACAGTAGTTATTCGGTTGTGTGAACACCCGATTATGTGAACATCCAGTAGTGATCAAAAAAATGACCAACCAATTTTTACAGTAGATTCTATAGAATGAACAAGGCATGTCTCGATTATTTGAACAGTACTAAAATTTGACAATTTTTTTTAAATGCATTTTCGTTAGCATTATCGAAAACATATTCGCATGCAAAACAAATAACGAATTTCGTTCTCTCACACAGAGTGACTAACTGACCAAAGAATTCTTGAAATTACTTAAATTAGATTTGACAGTTTGTTCTTTTTCACTAGCTTGGGACAAGATACATTCTAATATTGTGCAAAAGTGTTGGAAAAACGTTTTGAGTAATGACAAATCTTATGATTTTCAAGACGACATTTAAGCATATTGAGAAACAAATATAGAAAGGATACACAGCTAGCGGAATTATTTAACCTTGTATCTTAGTTAGGTAGTGAGTACCAATGCTTAATAGATGATACTATTGAAAATTGGAGTGAAGAATTTTGAAGATTTAAATAAACGGTGACTTACAAAGCGAGAACGAAATTGCTGTGCAAAAATTGCAGTAAACACCTCGGAAGTTTTGGATGCTTTTAATAGTCATTATTTGGGCTGATGAGAATTGTACAATTGATGACTTATTTGTGTTTCGTAAATGTAGAGTGCAAGCACTGCATATGAAGTGCAAACAAAAGACAATCGCAATTAACAGAATTTTTCAAAGTTCAGTATAGGATATCATTATCCAATGTAACCATGTCTTTTTGAATTTCAATCATTGTTTGATTAAAAATATTTAAATTTTTTTTAATAAAACACTATTTTTTAAATTTTTATAAGATAGGAAATAAAAAGAGTACATATAAATGTATATATAAAAATGCAAAACTGCTACCTCCGTTATGTGAACAATTTAATTCAGTGAACAAGGCGTGTTTTAATTAGTTCACACAATCGAATAACTACTGTACAGTGCACAAATAAAATTAATTAAATTAAATAAAACAAAAATTGTGTTTAATAACAAATGTTATGCATGTGGCGGCGCTTTAATGAGAACGCCATCTAACGATAAGGCGAGTGGTCTGATTTCTGTAACACCTTGGCATCAACTTCTATTTATTACACTATGATTTCTGGTAACGTTTTTTGCATGGAATATCAAGGAAATGGCTATATTAGTTATATAAGCTGTATAATGTAATTAAAATTTGAACAAGGCATCAATTAGAATTTGATATTTGCTTGTAATTTTTTTTAGGCAACATTTTTGACACTATGGTTGCATTCCAAAACAGACCACGGTGTCATGTGTTATTCAGTTATCCACCTTCTGATTGAACATTTCCTTTCATTCACTCACTCACCAACAAAATGCTGATATATGATTAAATTTTCCGTTTTTCTAAATGCCTCTCAATTTCTTATGACATTTCTCAACTCCTCAATGAAATTATTTTTTTATTTTTTTTTTTTGTTTTTTCTTTCCCAAAATTTGTGTATTTGTTATTATTACTAACTTTATTCATATTATTTTACGATAGTGGGACTATTTTTTTTACTAACAATACATTGACTGTAGTAACTATTGTTGTATTTGTATTATTTAAATTAATTTTAAATGAAGCCTATTGGTGTTAATCACTTAAGTCTACGAGCTGTTGTTAATTCTTTTAACGGCAATGCGTTAACTTGGTAGTTTTGGTGGTTTTCTAGTAATGCTTAATATTTTCTGTTGCTTAGTTTTATTTCTCCGTCTATGGTGATCATGTTGAGTACCTTATAAAGTACTCGGGTAGGTATGTACCAGGGTGCATTTGTGATTTGTGTTAAGATTTTGGACTGCTGTCGTTGAATTATATTAGTGTTTGATTTTTTTGGCTATCCCCTATAGTTGAATTCCATTTGTCCATATGGGTTTGATCATGTGTTTGTAGATGAGTAGCTTGTTAGAAATTGTCAGTTTAGAATTTTTATTAAGCAGCCAGTTTGCTCAATTTAGTTTGCTATCTAGATACATACCAAGATATTTTGCTATTGAACTTGCAGGGTTTTTTTTTTTTTTTTTTTTTTTTTTTCAATAACAGTAGACAACAACAATAACGGAACTATAGTTACTCCCCGCGGTTCTGCCGTAAAGTATTGCTTCGCGGGGAGAACTAGAAAAACAAAAATCATTTATGGTGGGCCTTTTTGACCGCTTCCCGGTACAACGGGCACTTGAAACAGCCCGTAGAGTGCGTCGCGTCTGTAGCTCCTTTACGTGTGCACACGATACATTTAGGGGTCCTGGGGCATGACTTTGTCATATGTCCCGGTAGGCCGCACTTGAAGCAAGCCCCTGACAGGTCGTAAGTACGCCTGATCCGGCAGTTTACCCAACCGACACGTACTCTACCCGCCTGGACGAGTTTCGCAGCGAGGGTAGCTGGCAACTTAACTGTGGCGATTTGAGTTGCTCCATACGCCTTCCTCATATTGACCTGCGCGTCTGACGGGAACTGGATGTTCTCGATATGAGCTTGGAGAGCCTCAACTACTTCACATGACGTCGTAATGTCCGGCTGGGCGCCGAAGCCGAGGCCACCAGCCTTGTGGGGTGGGGCAGATGAATCTCCTTATTTCTCCGAGTTGCGAATGTGCTGAGGCGAGTGTGCAACATTCTCCCCTCAAAGGGGTTATTGTTCGCAGAAAAACCAGCTTCTGGAACGTGCTTTGTGCAGTTATTGAAACTGTCGTCATTGATTAAGTCGAAGCCATCGACAGCAGCGTCCACCGCAGAAGGACTGCCGACCGGCTGGAGCCGGCTTTGATGGAGGTGAGGACACTGCATTAGGCGTCGCACTAGTCGCCTTGTTATTGTCACTGCGGCCCCCCTGGGAAGGGGGTGCGTACGACACTCATGCTGTCGATTTGATGACTTAGTTGGCCGTGCAAATTACTTTTTACCAACGGGCGGTGAGTGATTTGATTGCGCACTCAAAATTTGAAGTGTGGTTTATACGCACCCTAATTTGCTCGATCAGTGCAGTTCTCAAAGCAACTCTAATAGTTTTGTTAAATTATTAGACGTTAGATGGCGCTAGGCGTCGCGAGGACCTGTGAGTATAAACCACAGAGATAAACAGTATTTAACGTATTTAATTTCAGGAAACAACGCGGAGCTCATGTTGAGCACGTCTGCTAATTTCACTTCACTAACTTCGTATGACTTGCAGGGATGTTAGTTCCTTTTATTTGTATATTTGTTGGTGGGATATTCCTTTTTGTGGTATATATCACTTTTTGAGTCTTGCGTTCGTCGATTTTGATATTCCAGAATTTGAACCAGTCTGCCGTTTTGTTTATAATGTCCTGTAGTTTGTTGGTGGCTGTAGATAGGTTTTTGTTTGCATAGAGTAGGACTGTGTCTTCAGCGAAAGTAGCTATCATCTTCATCTTCTGGTACCGCAATACCTGCTGTGTATAAAGGGTGATTTTTTAGCTATTATCTTTTTGGCAACACTGGTTTAATCAGCTGACGCACGTTTCGTGTTTTGTTTCACTGTCAAACATCTTCAATTTGGTCTATAATTTAACCATGAATCGTCTTACAAACGAACAACGCTTGCAAATTATTGAATTTTATTATCAAAATGCGTGCTCTGTTAAGAAAGTTCATCGCGCGCTGTGTTGTGTTGTGTTCAGCGACGAAGCTCATTTTTGGCTCAATGGGTACGTAAATAAGCAGAATTGTCGATTTTGGAGTGAATATCAGCCAGAAGCAGTGCAAGAGCTACCAATGCATCCAGAAAAAGTCACAGTTTGGTGCGGTTTATGGGCTGGTGGCATCATTGGACCGTACTTCTTCAAAGATGATGCGAATCGTAACGTAACTGTGAACGGTGAGCGGTACCGTGAGATGATATCCAACTTTTTTTTGCCCAAAAGGCAAGAGCTTGACTTGCATGACATGTGGTTTCAACAAGACGGTGCCACATGCCACACAGCACGCGAAACAATTGACTTATTGAGAGGCGAGTTCGGTGAACATTTTATTTCACGTTCGGAACCGGTCAATTGGCCGCCTAGATCGTGCGATTTAACGCCTTTAGACTATTTTTTGTGGGGCTATATTAAAGCTCATGTCTATACAGACAAGCCCGCTTCAATTGACGCATTGGAAGACAACATTGAAGCATTTATTCGTGAGATACCGGCCGAAATGTTGGAAAGAGTATGCCAAAATTGGACTAAGCGGATGGATCATTTGAGGCGCAGTCAAGGTCAACATTTGCATAAAATAATCTTCAAAAATTAAATTATATGGACCGTACTATCGATTCAAATAAAGATTTCATGCATTTTTCTGAATTTTATGTATTTTTTTTTTAAAAACTTTCCTATAGCTTTTAAAAAATCACCCTATACAACAATGGTCCAAGTACACTGCCTTGGGGAATCCCTGATTCTATTGTTCGTAATGATGAAGTGAATTGTCGTTGAATATCGTTGAATTTGACGTATGTAGTAGTACTCTTAATGTAATGTACGTACTCTTAATGTAATGTAACACTACTCTTACTGCATGTACTTACTCTTGTAAGGTTAAGCTTACTTTTAAGGAGAATAATAAAATCAGTTAATAAGTTGACATCGAAGCCTACACGTAGAATTTACGTTCAGAAATATAGCTTTCTAGGATTTGCGAGATATTTAGCGGCAGCAATTCTTTTAACTTGTATATTAGCCCCTTATGCCACACCTTGTCAAAGGCTTTTTCGACATCTAAATAAACTCCGAAGCAGTACTTTTTGGAGTCTAGGTCGCTTATCATTTTGTGTGTAACTCTATGTATTTGTTGGACTGTCAAGTGTTTTTGTCTATATCCAAACTGGTGGTCTGGCTTTAGTTTCCGCAAAAACATGCTTGATTTTTTCAAATAGTAGTTTTTCGAAGACTTATCTCAACACAGGCAGCAGACTTATCGGTCTATAGGATGATGATTGCGTACGATCCTTACCGGGTTTCGGTATAGCAATTATCTCGGATATTTTCCAAAGTTTCGGAAAATATTTGGATCTAAATATAACGTTGTAGATGTTTCGTATATAACAAAATGCTGCAAATAGTAGTTCTTTTAATATTTTGCCAGTAATTTCGTCGTAACCTTGCCTTTTTTTTTTGCTTAATATTTTTGGAAATGCTTGATTCTACGTCTCTTGTTGTAAATGGTGAAAGTCTTAGGTCTCTACTTGGTCTGTAGCTTACTGGTATTTAATTATTGCTGAGTTGTTCATCTGAGAAAACTTCTTCGAAGTAGTCAGCTAGCGTTCTTGCCTTTTCTTTATTAATGCGAGCCCAGCAGCCGTTGTCGTTTTTTATTGGTGGAATGTGAGGCGTTTTGTTTAAAAGTTTTTTAGTGATTCTCCTTAATGAAAAATTTGTGTCTGATGTTGCAGTTAGATTTTTAATTTGGTTGCGCATGTTTCGTTATTCTCTTTTAACACTTTTTTAAGTCCGTTTGTCGCTCTTTTCCATTTGATTTTATCTTCTGGAAATAGAGTTTGTTGCCATCTTTTGCATAATGACCTGCAATCTTTTATTAGTCTTTTGATTTTAGGGTTGCTTTTTCGTGTTGTTCATTTTACATAGGTTGGCGTGGTTTTTATGGCTGCTTCTTAAATTAAGATGTTTGTATGTGCTATTGCTGAGTCAATGTCATCTGGAGGTTTTAGTGGTATATGTGTTTGAAGGTGATTTTCAATATAATCTCGGAATGATTCCCAGTCTGTTTTATTATTGTGTATCTTTATTTTTCTGGGAGTAGACTTTACTGCTGCTGCATATTGAAGTAATATCGGTGAGTGGTCAGAGGAGAGTTCATACGCATTTTTAATGTGAAAATGGTTTGAGTCAAAGTTCTTGATGATACAGAAATCAATTGAGTCAGGCTTTTTCGACTAGTCTGCGGGCCAGTATGTTGGTTCTATAGTGATAATATGGTTAGCTTTGCATCTTTGAAATGCATTAAGTAGATTTTTGCCTTTAGTATTAGATTCTTGAACCCCAGTTAGTGTGTTTGGCATTGAAGTCACCCGCACATATTAATCTCGGTCCTAGTGTTTGAAGGTATGAAAAATAGTCTTCAATTGATATTTTATGCTAACTTCTCCTTTGTTGTCCCATAGTTGAATATTTGTCGATTGAATATAGTCTTGCTTAAAATGATTAATTTCGGTACATTTTAGCGTACTTTTTATTATAATTTCTGATCCAGCGTGTCCTGTTTCATCTGGATGGTTAGTGTTTATTGTTTTATAATCTGGTAAATTTATTATAAGTTTGTTTGTTAGGTGAGTTCCTGATATGAGTGCTATGCTATATCATTGTCGTTGAGGAATTGTTTAAGTTCTAGTAAATGGTTCATTAGTCCGTTTACACTCCATATCACAATATTAAAGCTGCTATCCATTTTATTTACATATAGTGGCAATCAGTTTATAGTGGTCAACATATTTGACATTTGCTGTAACAATTGCTTTATCATGTCCTTTAGCTCGATTAGTTCAGATGCAATGTTAGGTTAATTTTTTCGGGTTTTATTGTCTGCCGTTATGTGGTTTGCTTCCGAAACTTTTTCTGTGATGTAGAGGCTCGAAGCTAATTTTGGTATGTAGTAAGGTATTTATGTTGTAGATTTCTTTATTGTTTTGAGCTTGTTTTATTTCAATAAAGAACAGAGGGAGCGGTTTTCTCGTGTGTTGTTGTTTGACATTGTGAATGATATGACTTTAATTTCCTCAATATCTGCATTTGGATATTTAGTGCCTTTTGATCTAAGCATGTTTATTATTGCAGATTACTGCTCATGTTTATTAGTTTGTGCACATACTTCGTTATTGGCGAAGCATTTAAGTAAATAGTTATTTTTACCAATCGTGCCTGTTAATGCGTCGGTTAGTGTTTTAATTTATTGTGCTCCTTGAGCATATATTGGCGGTGGTTTAAGATTTCTTTTTATTTGGTGATTGGGTAACGGGTGTGGTTTTATTACTTTGATTATTAACATTTTGGTTGATTTTATTATTTCCTGTAAAGTTACTTGGATTTGTCCCATTGTCGTTTGTATTGTTGTCTTGCGATTGCAATATTTCGAATCTGTTTTTTGTGTTTGCACTTGGTGCACTCAACTAGTATTTCTGTATTGTTGTTTGTGTTCAGTTTTGAGTTTTGTTTTGTTGTTAGTATTGAACAGCCTTCGCTTGTTCGGAGCGTAAGGCATTGTTATTTCTATTACACTTTACTATTTGATTATTTAAATTACTTCTGTATTTAGATGTATGAACTTTTGTTTTAATGCTATATAAAACTAGAAAAGCAGGGCTATAGTCGGGCGTAACCGACTTTAGAAAACCCTGTACCCAATCCAAAACTGAATATATTTTTTTGGTTGTTTTAATATTTTGTATTCATTATGTAAGGATATCTCAAGAAAAAAATTGTTTTCTTTTTTTTGGAAAAAGCCATTTTTCGGCCGATCGTTCCTATGGCAGCTATATGCTATAGTAAACCGATATTTATAATATTCGGGAATGTGATTGGATATTACTTAGAATTATCAAATCCAAAATTTGGTAACGATATCTTAATAAACAAAAAAGTTTTTCTCAGTAAATGTTGTTTTTCGGCCGATCGTTCCTATGGCAGCTATATGTTATAGGTCGAATATCGAAAAAAATAAGCTTGGTATGCTTATGGATTGGAAGAGTCTTAGTGCCAAATTTGGTGGTTGTAGATCTTAACGTTCCCAAAATCTTTGCGTTCATACAGATAGATGGACATGGCTAGATCGACTCGCCTTTCGATGCTGATCAAGAATATATATACTTTATGGGGTCTGCGTCGGCTCCTTCTTGCCGTTACATACATTTGCACAACTTGAATATACCCTTTACCATTTTTTGGTACAGGGTGTCTCATATGTTTGCAAGTTTGTTAGTGGTATATATATTTTAAATCAAAGGACGAATATTGAGAACGTCTGATCGCGGTCACAGTTGAAAGTGAACTCAATGACATTATTAAATGAACCTATGTCCTTCGGGGTAAAGCGAAAACCTTGCTCCAGTAGCATAATTACGATATTCGTATGATAAACGTAAGTCAAAAATTGTTGCAACATGAATTTACCGGTCTATTCTTATGCTGTAATAAATTTATGACAGTCGCAAATCTTAAACCAAATAGGCATGCTCACACAAGCTGCAGACGCAGCTCTACTAAGGCAATAAAGTTGCAAATCCAAGGGGCTCAAACAGTTGGAGGAAGCCGAACGTGTTTGCAACGTTACTATAGGCAGAGTCTATAAGCAGGTGCACTTGCAGAGCAAAAGACAGAAGCTCTACTCATTTGTTCGCGGAAAAAAGTTGAAACTGCTACTAAACGGGTCGGTAGCACCACCCTCCAGCAGAGCTATTAAGTACCTAGGCATAATGCTAGACACAGGGCAGGGAACACCTACAGTACGCCAACTTCAAAGCAGCGGAAACCATACGGGCGCTTTCCAGCGCTATGTTGAACACTAGATGCCTTAAGCAAGAGCGCCAGGTGCTCCTTCAGAGCGTAGTAAAGTCCAGCATCCTCTACGGTGCACCGATCTGGGCAAATTCTACCAAAACAAGAAGCTACAGGCGAGGCCTTGAGGCTACCCATCGCCTCTGTTCCATCAGAATCTGCTCAGCGTTCAGGACGATCTCTGTTGTTGCGGCATTGGTCATCGCAGGAATGATTCCGATTGACCTGTTAGCCAAAGAGAGGGCAGAACTCCATCTGATTGAGCTTACGAAAGTCCATTACTAGACGTTTCTTTTGGTTGCTCAATTCATCCGTTCCCTTTTTGTCCACAACCCAAATAGGATTGTTGTAGGGAGACCTTGACGGTCTGATTATGCCGCTTCTCAACAAGTCTTTTATTTCTTCGTTTACAAAATCTGCTTCACCGATAGAATATGGGTATAGCTTTGAATCACCAGTATTTTCATTATTTCTGTGAAATCGCTTTTAACAAATGAAGGTACGTAAATGTCTTTTTTTTCGCATTCATGGAACTGGATAGTCTCCTGTCCAGATTCAAATCTTACCTTCCTTTCCCTCAGGTCAATGGTTGCACTAAATTGTGATAACAGGTCGAGGACTATGATACCATCGAACGTGGACAATTCAAGTAGTAAAAAGAATTGGGTTACTGTGCCCAGCCTATGTAGTAAGCACTTGTACTTGATTTTGTTGACACCGTGAATTGATTTCAATAAGAATGGAGTATCAACAGGTACAACCTTGCCCAGCTCTCGCATGGGTTTTACATAGTTTTTTGTTGCCCCGGTATCTAAGAGAAATTTTAGGTAACTCCTAAAAAATGCATCTGGTCAATCTGATAGTCCTACACTCCTTCGGTTTCTATTTCTGTTGAGGCTTCATCTGTCAGGTTATCGTAAACAGGCCTACCTTGGCTAGGAGCCTTTTGTAGGACATGGTTTACTCCTTGGTACCCTTAGCCACGAGCTCTACTGCCTTGTTGTGGTCTATATTGCCCCTGGTTCTGACTCTGATATCTGGTCACCTGTCTGAGTAGGGACATTGATGGGTCAACCTCCTTTTTCTCTACCATTCTGTGGCTACTCTCTTGTGCATGATCTTGTTAACTTGCTGTTTCACAAAATGAGAGTTTTTCCCCCGGGTTCTGGTCGCTGTCTGTTTTCCATGCGTGCGGGCATCGATTTTGGTGCTGCCTACATATCGTTTAAAGATCTTGTAAGCTGCGTGTACCACCTGGCGCTAAGACACATTGGTCTTAGGCTAAGTTGAATTTTGGTAATGATTTGGCGGCATTCAAAGACTCGTCCCACCTCACTCCTTCGACTAATTCTATTTCCCTCCAGATATCTATTTCGGGTGGAGACACCCTCACTCGGGTTACCTCCTGCGTCAGGTCATTGAGCCTTCTTTGCAGCTAAACGTTTTGTGCCACCAATGCACTTTTTGTGTCAATTTCAATATTTTATTGTGCTAGTGCTTGCTGAGTTTTTTCACGTTTGACACTTGTTTTGAATGTTTTTATTTAATTTAACTGAACGAAAAATTCACTAACATGTTTCCTTAATTCATGTTAGTGTTGTATCGTTGTTCCGATCTTATCCGCATTCTTGTTGTCCCCTCCTAATTGTCAGTTGGTAGCTTCTACGCTGCTCTTAAGCTGTATATGGCGACTCTGGTGTCTAAGGATTTTTGTAACTATATCTGCACTTATTGAGATAATGCGAACTCAGTTGCAGAAAGGTTTTTGCTTTAAAAATTATTATACCCTCCACCAAAAAGGTAAAGGGTATATTAAAGTTGTGCAAATATATGCAACGGGCAGAAGGAATCGTGGCAGACCCCATAAAGTATATACAGTTTGTCAATAAATTGTTTGCAAAATGTTACATAAATTCAGCTTTAACTTAAAAATTTATTAACAAATTTATATTTTTCAGTCCTTTCTTGTTTATAATATGATTTGTATATGTCTTATGAATAAATATAACGAAAAAAACCAAATAAAAAAACGCATACAAAAGAGAAAAACAAAGAAAACCAAAAAGTGCCAATTCTCTCACTGTCAAATAATTCTTTGCAAAATATAAGTAGGAATAGGAAAAAGTAACGGGACATCTAACGGGAAATTGGTTTTGCACTTTCGTTTGTGCGTTGTGCTTTGTGCAGCGGCTAATTATACATTCATTTAGATTTTGACTTCGAACAGTTGACAATTTGCTTTTTGGACAATTTTTTTGACAATGCCTGGAAAACGAGTTGATGAAAATTTAATTCAATTGGTTTATTATCATTATTATAAAGGGAAAAGTGTTAAGGAGTTGGCTGAAATGTTTAAAATTAAGCTGAGGACTGTCTACAATATAGTTAACCGAGCAGAAAAAGAAAATAGACTACATTTGAACAACTCTGGAGGCAGACCACCGAAGCTTTCTCGCCGAGATCAGTCAAAAATATTAAAAGAAGTGGATAAAAACCCCCAAATCAGCTTGAGGGGATTGGCAAATATCATTAAAAATGACAGCAATACGATCGTGAGCCATGAAACTGTACGGAAAGCGCTTCACCTACACAAATACTCCTCCCGCGTAGCAAGGAAAAAGCCATTGCTTTCAGCTGTGAATGTGGAAAAGCGACTGGCATTTGCTATTGGCAACGTTCACAAGCCAGCGGAGTTCTGGGAGGACGTAATTTTTTGCGACGAGACTAAAATAATGATGTACTGTCATGATGGACCTGGCAAAGTTTGGCGAAAACCGAAAACAGCTCTGCAACAGAAAAATATTATCCCAACAGTAAAATTTGGTAAACTTTCTGTTATGGTGTGGGGTTGTTTTTCGTCCAAGGGAGTCGGAGTGCTGCGCATTTTCAATAATGTAATGACCAAGGAGTTTTATTTGGACATACTCAAAAGCGAATTGACGAACAGCGCTCATAAGTTTGAATTTGTTGACCCCCAAAACGGTAATAAGTTGAAATATAAGCTGTATCAGGACAACGATCCCAAACACAAATCGCTGCTGTGTCGGACCTGGGCGCTATACAACTGCAATAAAGTTATAGATACCCCCGCCCAGAGTCCAGATTTAAACCCCATTGAAAATTTGTGGACATTTTTAAAAAAGAGAGTGGCCAAACGGAACCCAACTAACAAAACCGCCTTAATCAAAGCCATACAGGAGGAATGGCAAAATCTTCCATTAGTTTATGACCTTAATGGATTTGTGCAGTCAATGCCGCGACGGCTTCAAGCTGTGATAGATGCCAATGGCAAGCACACCGATTATTAGACCCTATTTACTTTTAAATTTTTATGTTTAAGTCATTTTTGAAAAATGTGATTGGATTTTGCAAAGAATTATTTGACAGTGAAAAATTGTTCACTTTTTGGTTTTCTCTATTTTTCTTTTATTTGTGGTTTTTCTTTTGCCTTTTTTTTTAGATATACTTATGTACAATACATACATGTATAATGTTATAAACAAAAAAAGATTGAAAAAATGAATTTTTAAAATAAATTTTTAAGTTAAAGCTGAATTTGTGTACCTTTTTTTATTTTGCAAACAATTAATTGACAAACTGTATATTCTCGATCAGCATCGAAAGGCGAGTCGATCTAGCCATGTCCATCTGACCGTATGAACGCAAAGATTTTGGGAACGTTAAGATCTACAACCACCAAATTTGGCAGTAAGACTCTTCCAATCCATAGGCATAACAAGTTTTTTGTTTTCGATATTCGACCTATAATGTATATCGGTTTACTATATCAAATAGCTGTCATAGGAACGATCGGCCGAAAAACCACATTTACTGAGAAAAAATTTTTTGTTCATTAAGATATCTTTACCAAATTTTGGATTTAATGATTGTAAACAATATATAATCATATTCCCGAATATGATAAATATCGGTTTTCTATAACATATAGGTGCCATAGGAACAATCAGCCGAAAAATGGCTTTTACTAAAAAAAAACATTTTTTGGTATTCTTGAGATATCGTTACATAATGAATACAAAATATTAAAGCAACAAAAAAATTTATTCAGTTTTGGATTGGGTACAGGTTATTCTATAGTCGGTTACGTCCGACTATAGCCCTGCCTTTCTAGTTTTAATTGTTATGATGTAGGAATCGGAGTTCAGTGTTCATTTTTTATCTTTATTGTCCTCACATTAAAGCGCTTTATTTCACGTTAGACTCAAGTTGGGCGCCAATTAAACAAAAGTATTTACCACTTTATAAAATTGTAATTTTATTTCAAGCTGCAGTTGTGCAAGCTGTAATTATTATAGCAAGATCGCTTTTAAGTTTTGCATATTGTTTGAGTTTCTGGTGAAGACTAAAACTAACTTAAAATTCTTACTTATTTTACACCTTGCCCAGCGCATGCCGCATCGCTCTTGTGGCGGCAAAGTGCTGATCTGGCACCATCCATCGCTTGCCTAAATGCACTTCATTCGCCACATGGTGGTGATCACATTACAAACTCGAGTACGTTGCCTTTGTGTGTCAACGTTACAAGAGTTTGTTGCCGATTTCGGTCAAGGCATGTTTTATGCTGACCGACTTGCACCGTGTGGTCGTGATTACTTATACACAAATTCAATTCGACGGCAATATGCATGCCAAGCACACATAAAAGCAGAATGAAGTGCCCGTACATTTTAAGAATAAGCAGAATATTTTATGAAAGCGAAGAAATATGATCTAGCTTGGCAATTTAAATTCTAAAATGATTAAAACGCACATACAAACACGTGTATTTCAGACGGTACGGTCGATGAATGACTTCATACCAAACACACATAAGAGCAGAAAGCGAAACAATTCTGTGCAACAAGAAATCTGCGCACTCGACTATTTCAACAACAACAACATTCTCGAAATGCGAAAAAAATGGCAATCGCCACCAAAAAACTTTAATGAGAAGGCAATCACCACACAGCAACAACGAAAAAAGTCCAACAAAAAATTCATGCATTCGACAAGACCAATCAAATCAAACGAAAATCCAAAGTCAGAGTAGCAACATGACATATGATTAACAGTCTCTGTGATGTAACGTTACCGACGCGTTCGGTTAATGCAAACCAAACGCATCTAACAAGCTAAATACATGATTAAGCTACGGCGAGCTGTAAGGATCGTTAGCTCAGTGTGTAAAGGCTCTGAGCAGCATAAATGAGAAACCGGATTCAACTCTTGTGGTAGAAATTTTTTGAGTTAGTTTTTTATTTTTGTTTTAATCAAAGAAAAAAACAACAAAATCAAATGACCAAAACCTGTAGACCGGTGCTAGTATTTGGCCTGCACGCAAATTTATTATAACATAGTTTATGTTCAGCAAGCAAAGAAAGGTATTGTGCATAACAAAAACAATATTGAATAGCAAATAACATTTATAAAATCTAAGTTGTCATCAGCAAATAGACAAAAACTGTTATATAGCTGTTGTATCGCTGTTGCTCACAGTTGAACTGCTGTTAATTAACAGAATTCCGTTATCGAGGGCTAAAACATAAACTATGTCATAACCGCAGCTCACTGCGCTTACGCAAGTACTGCGTCTGCATTTTTTGAGCTGCTTACTTGAAGTCTTTGCAAAGTGTGACAACATTGACATAACCCTCTAAGACTACTTTTGAAAATAATGGAAGAAAATAAGTTGAATAATTTTTTTTTGGGTAAATTTTGGCTCCTGAATTCAAATATATGCTCAAAAATTGTGTATAATAAGTCATTTGCATATAGCGGAGTTTAAGTTTATTATAGCCTGTACCGAAAAATGACTTGAATTGCTGATCAGACTTAGTGACTGTTTCAAAGCTATGACCGATAATGGTCAACATCTACTTTATCTACTTAACAGAAATTATTATTACTAGAAGATTACAAAAACTAATTAATAAAATTAAAAAACTAAATTAAAATTAATACAAATATACATAGTAAAAATTCAAATGAGAATCTAATTTCACTTAATCTACGAGTACGAAAAGATTTTAAAAAGGAAGAAGAGGCTATGTTAGAAAATATATGATAATTAGATTTATAAGCCAGACACATAACATAAAAGGAAAAATGCAGTAAGAAAGATGATCGTGCAGTGTTTATTCAAATGGGCAAATAATAACTTGTTGAACGCGACGACACGTTAAAATGGATTTTCGAGAGAAGATAAGTAGAATTAACATTTCCGTTTGTCAGATTTTGAAGAAAAAGAATATCTAACACGGATTTCCAATTAGCTAAGGTAGGAAGATTAATCAATTTAAGGCGGCAATGGTATGAAAGAAGGCGAATTGCAGAATTCCAGTTGAATCTTCGCAACACAAAATGAAAGAATTGTTTTTTGACAGATTCTGTACGATTTCGACACATCGTACGCAGGCACACACGCCCGGTCATTCAACGTTAAGTTCAATTATCACTAAAATTGAGTAGTTTACAATGATGCACTCTTGACACACAGCAAGAAACAGATATGCATGCGGGTGCCGTAAAAATACTCATCGTATCTTAAATTTACTCAGCACAAGTGCGTTATCTTGTACGAGTGATAACTCGTACACGATGTTATGTAGAACACACGCACTGCAGCTATTTTATATTTCGGTTTATCAAGAAAACCGTATCGTAAACTAACAAATCATAAATATATTTTAAGCAATTTAAATTTTAAACCATTCTGTATTAGACATAAGGAATTAGAAGATTAGAAGAAATTTGTATATAAAGAAAAAATTTTCTTAATAAAATTTAATACACATCAGACCGTGGTTGTATTCAGTTCGTATAACATATCAGTTTGTACATGAACAGACTGCTCGTACTTTTGCTTTCAGTACAAGAACTAAGTGCATAAATAATCATTTAACATTTGGTGACCCCCGATTTAAAGAAAACACAACTCTGGTCAAGTGACCAAAATCAAAAGAAAAAGAAACAAAAAAGGTTCAGAGTTGAACCATTTAAAAGAACACTGGTCAACCAGGCGACCAGCATCTAAAATAAAAAAAAATGATCATCCTGGTCGCCTGGATGCATATAAAATAAATTAAAATTTAAATTTGGTCAACAAGGCGACCATATTGCCAAGAGTCAATTAAGAAAATTCATTTGACGAATTCTTAACTGAATTGTTCAGTTGCAATACTTTGACAAAAAAGGGTGTGAGTAGAGGCATATCCGTAAGACAAATAAACTACCTCCAATGGTCAAAGTATAAAGCAATGGCAAACATAACTAAGTTGCTTGAGCAACAAACAAAGATCGGTGATCAAATCCAAGTAATTATTAGAAATTACAAAAAGGATTCCGCTGATAGGAAAGATAAACCAAACTATTACAGCGATAGAATCGCCCAATTGAATAGTAATTGGGAATCATTCAATAAGAATGATATATCAATTAAAAGCATAATTAAAGAAGACCAAGCAGAACACCCCTATTTTGCGAATGGTTATTATGAGCAAATACAAGGATTAGTAATCCAATACAAAACCGAATTTGGCAAATTTGTAAGAATGATACAATCAGATAATGTATCAACCAATTCTGAGGCTGAATTCGTTGAAATAAGTTCCATGATAAGGGAACAAAATGCATTATTAGCAAGCTTAGAACGCATAATGAATCAAATGAAAGATGAAACACGCTCAAGCTTCAAACCAATAATAAATAAATATTGGAATGACATTAGTAAAATTCATTTCGAAATATATACAAAAATTTGAAGATCCCATTCAACTTGGACACAATGATGCTAATTATATAATAGCTGAAACGGCAGTCATTCAAGCACAAATCGAAACTAAGACAGAATTAGCTAAAGAAACAATGCAATCGTCAATACCATTACCTAAAGTGTCCATACCCGAAGTTCGATGGTAATTACTTAAAATGGCAACAGTTTTATGACTTATTTCATAAAATGATTCATGAGTAGGGCACTCATACAAAAAGTGTAGTATTTGAAAACAAACCTATCTGGTGAAGCAGAAAGATTAATTCGCCACATTTCCCTAACAGAAGGAAATTACAAAATGGCCTGGACAATGCTGAATGAAAGGTTTAATAATAAGCGAGTCCTAACCCATCCTGTAATACAAAAATTACTTGATCAACCATCAACAAACAATGATGTAAAAACAATAAAAAATTTACATGACATTGTACGTGAAACGTTGTCAGCATTAAACAATCTTGAAATCAATACTGATACATGGGATCCAATGCTTCTTTGCATTCTAACAAAGAAATTGAACCGACAAACTCATATATTATAT
>JBAMBQ010000723.1:0-15860 GCA_037044495.1 Stegana nigrithorax | reverse complement strand
TGCGAACAGCTATTAGTCGCTGGCAGCAAAATCTGGCGAATACAGTAGATGTGGGAGCCGTTGATTTCGATTGACTTGTGACCCGTCAACAGTAAGCAAACGCAGCAACTTGCACACAGGTCTTTCATCTCCAAATTTTCGGTCAATATACGGTGTATAGCACTTTTTTAAATACCTTTAATTTCAACTAGCTCACACACCTTCAGTCAGCGATCATCCAATAACATTTTGTGAATTTTTTCAACCGCTTTTGGTGTTAAGGCCTCAATTGGACATCTACTACGTTCTGCATCATCGGTGTCTCTACGAGTACGTTTGAAGTCAGAAAACCATCGTTTTATTGCTGTTTCTGATGGAGTGGGGTCCTTATAATACTTTTCAAGCCATTGCTTCGCTTAAACAGTATTTTTCCCATCAAAAAGCAGTGTAAAATTAAAGTACGAAATTGTTTTGATCCATTGTTTTGAAAATCACAAAAGTAGTGTAACTCTTCGCACAAAAACTAACAAACTTCTGAGTGGAATATCATGAAATTTTAACAGCTTTCTTTTGAAGGTTAGGGCTAACTAAAAATCATATGGATTTGTGGCGGCAACTGATGCGCACTCTGATCAGTCGATAAGTCGTGTCAAGCAATCACTTAAAATATGTGCCAATCCAGCTGCGAACCGATCGTTGACAACATTTATTAGGACGCCACCTCTTCCTCTCCTCTCTCTTGACTTGGCGGCATAACGATGGTGCAACCCGTGATCATATAGGAAATACTATAATTTACGCAAATTCATCTAATTGTTAATTAATGAATAATAAATATAAATACTATAGATTTGTTACTAGTAGCGCCACCTATTTGTCAGCCTACGAACTTTTCACTTCACCTGTTACAAAGTGAGTAAACCAATCTAAAAGTGCAGTGTTATTGTGACGTTCCATTTTTATATTTTAGTTTCTGACAATTTGACCGCCGCAAATTGTCCAAAATGTCAAATGAAGATGAGAGAGTTTCTAAAATTAAAGACTCTCTCAATGTTTAACCGGCTTGAGTGCATGCGAACTTACCTAAGCCAAGAAATGGTGTAAGGGTTAGATGAGTGAGAACTCAATGTGTATTTGAAGTCCGCGGAAGACTTGAAGTGAAGGTGAAGTTTAGGACTGCATATATAAGTCTAGAAGAATTGAGTTTTGATTCAATTTCCAGTTCCATTCCGGAAAAATTCAATTCGTCGTTTATAATTATAAATGCACTTTTAGAAAGAGAAATTGGGAACAGAACAAACGTTCCCAATTGCTCTACATTTCGCGCGCACGCATACAACCTGTTGTAACTAGCTCCTAGCGGTCGCGTCTGCCCAAGTTCAGTAGCGCCTACACCGACTGGACCAATTTTTTTACCACTTACACTACAATCAGCGACAGCGAGAAGGATCTCACCACAATCGAGAAGCTACACTATTAGCGCAGTTGCCTAAGTGGCGCTGCACTGGACACTGTTAAATCTTTGGAAACCATGGAAGCTAATTATAATATTGTTTTACAACTTCTGGTAAACCGATATGATATCAAACGATTCAATTTTTTAGGCACACATCAGGGAGATATTTAGCTCAGAGTTTGGCAATCACTTGGCAGCAAGGAACAAATAGCACACTCCATCCTCATCCAAGTATTGCTACAAATGCTGGACAAGGCAACGCAGTGTAAGTGGGAACAAAGTATGCCCAACAACGAACTGCCGTCGTGGGATAAGTTTGCAAACTGTCAGTGGTGTAATATCAGAAGGTATCTGCGGAATTCCAGACTCCATTACGTAGTGGTCTGTATGCTGTTTTCAGTGCTTCCTTCTGAATTACCAATTCCAGCAGTAGCAAATTCAGCAGCGCATTAAGAGAGTCCGCGGCTGTGGTGCACATGGCTCCGGTTATGCCCATGCAGACTTCGCTTTGCAGCTTGTTTAGCGCCTTGATTGTTATTTTGAGACAGGACTTTGGTCATTAGGTTAAGATTGGTCTGATTGCAGTTGTGTAGAACCAATGTACTATCTTAGGTTTCAATCCCCATGTTTTACCAAAAGCTCGTCTACACTGCCAGAAGGTGCTGCGGGCTTTTGATATTCGGGATTCAACATGAGCCTTTCAGCTAAGCTTTTTATCTAGAGTGACCCCTAGATATTACACTTCGCTGTGTATCACTAGTGTGCATCCCTTCAGCCTGATGGGTAAGATGCTGTCCGTTTGTCTCTTCCTAGTAAACAGTATCATACTTGTTGTGTTTGGGTTGACAGACAGACCATGTCGGTTACACCACTCATCAAGCTTGTCATTGGCTACTTGCGAGTGGTTGCAAGCAGTTCATAATGATTTGTTTGATATAAGTAGGCAAACATCTTCAGCGTACGTTTGTATGTGTACGATAGGTCCTGAGACCTCTTCTAGTAAGGAGTTGACTACAAAGCACCAGAGTAGCGGGGAGTGGACTCTGCCTTGCGGACAGCCTTTCTGCATGCTTAAGGTGGCCTTGTCTTCGTCTGTTTGCGTTTGAATTATTCTGCTAGCCAACATGTTGTGTATCCATCTCACAAAAGTACTAGGTACCCCATGTGCATGCGCCGAGTTGCACATAGAAACAAAAGTTGCATTGTCAAATGCCCCCTCTTTGTCCGCGAACGCCCCCAGAGCGTAATTACCACGACTCATGCTCCCTTTGATTTTATTGACAAGATCGTGAAGAGCAGAATCAAATGAATTTCCACTCTGATAAGCGTGCTGGTTCATGTTGAGACGATTGCGTTTGAGAACCCTTGATCTAATGTACAGATCAACTGTACGCTCAAGACCCTTTAGTAGTAATGATGATAAACTAATTGGTCTAAAACTTTTTGGGAGGTTGTAATCGTCTTTCCCAGGTTTTGGTATGAAGGCTACTCTGACCTCCCTCGAGGCAGATGGCACAAACCCGTGTTTTAAACATGCCGTATAGATATGTTTTAGCGAGTGCACTAGTCTGTCTCCGTCCTTTTTCATCATTGCTGGAAAAATCCCATCTGGACCAGGCGACTTGTAGTCTTTAAACACTGATAGAGCATACCTTGTTGATTCAGTTGAGATCACTTTTCTAACAATGAACCAATCAAGCCTAGTGGCAACTCGAACCTGAGATTTCAATGATTCACTCTGCTCCACCGTTACTACCTGGTTTCCCTGGATGTGCGTGTTAAGCAGCAGTTCATTCATTTAACCTTTTGTATTCGTGTATGAGCCACATGCTTTTGGGAGCGTGACAAGCTTGGCTGACGTATCCTTTTGCAGTATTCTGCTCTGCCTTGCTGCCTGTCCTGTTCCTTCTCGCTCAGAACAAAAGTCTACGTACGAGTTACGCTGGGCATATCTCAGTTTGTACGTGTACACCATATGTTCATCACTGTAAGCATCCCAGTCAGACTCCTTCTGAGTCTTGAGGGCTCTATTCTGGAGTTTGCGGGAGCTCTTGCGGGGGGAGGATGTAAGTTCTGAGTTCCACCAGGGTACTGTCTTGCCAGCTCTTTCGTTTCTAATCTACGCTATGATACATAATCTAGCGGGGATATTGGGTATCCGAGTATCGATTACGTCAACATATTATCTCCAATTCGTTTTCCTAGGATTTCTTCCAGCGGGTGTTACCAATGGTTTAACTCGCACACAAAATTTCAGGTATCTGTGATCTGAAAGAGACACTGTAATTAGTACTTCTCAGTCGTAAATGGCATCTGACATCTCATTGTTTGTAAGCGTCAAAACAATAACTTCCTGCTTTCTTCTGTTTACGAACATCGGTTTGTTACTGGAATTCTTAATAACCAGGTTAGAAGATAGGGTGAAGTCTAACAGCTTCTCACCTCTGTAGTTGCATTTTGTGCTTCCCCAGATAGTGTGTTGAGAGTTTGCATCGCAACCTACTATCAACCCAAGGCCGTTGGGCTCAGCATTTCTTATGATTTCGAAGAGTTCTCTCGATGAAAGGGCTGATCGAATCATATGGAAGATACGCAGACACAATAATTGTATCTAGTCGTTCTCCTCCATTATCATAAGATATTTTAACCGCGACCAAGTCCTGCGTGCAGAACTGTCTGAACATTATCGACCTATATTTCTTCGGTATAATAATGCACGTCCGCGGTCTGTAACAGTCCTCCCTAGAGAGGACAGTGCCCTATGTAATCATACCAAGGCCACAGATACGTTTGTTGTGTACCCATGGCTCTTATATTAAGACTATTTGTTGATATTTCTGCAGTTTCGCTAAGCTACCACATAGTAAAGTAGTAGCTGCTTTGCAATGCTGCAGATTGATCTGAGTAATTATGAGACTGGTCATCAATATAATTATACGTAGTTGTTACTACCGTTAAGCTTCTTGTTGGAGTAGACGTGCCAATCAGTGGAATGAAGTCACTTATTCTGATAGCAGAGCATGGCGATAATTTCTTCAGCCTTCCTAAGAGGGCCAGGGATATTCGGCTTATCAACAGTGAACCGGTTTATGCCAAAAGCTAGTATTAGGGTAAGTTTTTCCGTCAGCCATTTGAAGGATCGATCGTCCGTGCATCGTACTTCCAAAGATGTCCTTCGACTCCGACTCTTTGACTGCCAGTCATTTCACCAGTGTCGTTGGAGGCTCTAACCACCGCCAGCTTTTCCGAGCGGTCCGAAGAATGTGAGCAGGTAGGTTTTTCAGTCTGGTCAGTAAGACCAGCCTCCATGCTCAAGGATGTTTCCACAGCTGTCACAGCGTTACTAGCCTTATTCGAGGCTAGGGTCGCTTTTGCGGCCTTCTTCTTTCGCTATCGCTTTCTGGATTTCCCCCGTGCCGGTGCTCCAATGATTATGGAGGTCTCTTCTGAGGTTCTCTGCAATACCTGACTGAAGTTCTTCACAGTACCACTTGGTTGGACTTTCCCCGTGCTGTCTTCAGCAATGGCTGCCGCAGTAGTTGCCTGACAAGAATGGCTTTCTGCCGGCTCCTGACCGCTACAAACCACCACAGGCTCAAAACGAACCACCGTCGAGACAGCCGAGGGAGGTAGAGGAGGACAGATAGCAACTGCATCGACTGGTGCGGATACAGCGGCCCTCCGTGCCTTCCTTTTCCTTCTCCTCATGTTGGTGTCCTCCGGAGGTCCCCCCAGCATAGGTCCAGTCGTTCACTTGCGGCTCCGCGAGGCAGCTCCCATCTCGGCCACTGAGTCTCCCTGACTTCCTGATCTCGAGCAGAGTGACTATTAGTCGTTGTGTCCATCATTGTTAGACTGCTTTTTATTTCTGGGAGCAACCCCATAGCGTTTTTGACCTAACCGCCAGGGTGGTGTAGCTTCAGTGAACTGCATAGTACATACTGCTGACATGCCATTGGCTCCTAAGCTGTTCACCTAATAGGCCCCCTCATCGCGGCGAGATTGTAATCCCTCGAGGGGGTGAAAGTATGTCAACGGACAATATAAGGAAACAGAAGAACAATACAATGGGTTAATGAAGATGCAAGGGTAAAATCGGACATAATTTTGGCCATGTCCACATCAGAGTTGGAGCAAGTAAAGGTGCGAAAAGTTGCACAATTTATATCAGTCCATGGGACCAGATCGCAAAGCTACACTACTGAAGTCACTAATTATGTTAAAATTGGAACTAGGTGGCGATATGAGAAACCACGTCGTCAAATTTTTCGACATAGGGTACAAAATACATAAATGTAGACATTAACGATTTATGGCAACTCTACTGTTATATAGTATTCCTGAAGAGTAGGCGCCATTTCGTATTGCAATAGAAACACAGGACGAGATATGTACATGTGCTCATTAAGTAATAAGCGGTAATCGCACTTAGCGATCGTTGTACTCAGCCTTCTGCTGTGACAGCAGTGTCATATGCCCACTATGCATTTGTTCACACATAACATATAACACCGCATAACCGCCCAACCCAATTAGCTTACGTATAAATGACGCCTGCGTCGTTAGCTTAGTAGTAACGCTTCATAGGTCCAATTAATTATTATAAAGAAGTAATCAATGACAAGAGACGTGTTTATCCAGTTATAACATAACATGGCGATCCTGCCAGCCTGGCACCAATCCTGCCAGAATATAAACAATCTAACAACAAAAATAAGATGAAAAAAAAACTGTTAAAAGAAAAAAACTTTGTTCAAATAAATTTAATATGCCAAAAAAAAAAACTAGAAAGGCAGGCCAATCCAAAACTGAATATATTTTTTTGTTGCTTTAATATCTATACATCTATACATATTTATAAAAATGCTTGGCAAAATCCGTTTGATAATGTCGCATTTGAGAACGGTTTGACCGATTTGGCTGATTTTTCTTTTTGTTGTGTTCTTAATTCTCTGGAGAAGGTTTGTACAATTTCCTTTTTATTTTTTTTGTCATTTAAATCGGGTAAAAAATGAAGTGAAGTCAGTTTTTATAAATTTCGTAACCACTGCTTACACATTTCGGAAAAGTACAACAACTAAAATTACAATAAACACACACAAGAAACTGTGGCTTACGCTCTTATGTTTGCAAAAAATTGAGAGGCAAATGCGCAACCCGACAATTGAGAGCGCAGTGCGCAAAACAACCACCAAAATTGACGGTCGTACACTCAGCGCGACTACAGAGAGCGCAAGCCAGAAGAGACCAACTACTTACAATGTATATTCTTATTTGTTTATTTATTTAACGAAATGCTGCTTCTCATATTTTGTTGGGCATTTAAATTTTAAAGTGCACTTTTTAAACTTTTCAAGTACCACGAGTGTTAGTTGAAATGTGCCGGTTTTTTCGATAAGGAAAACACTTAATTTTCAGAGGAATCTCAAAATTTTTTTATTCAAAGTATTGACCATTAGTTTCTACACATTTTGCCCATCTCTCAGGCAAATTATGGTACCATCCCAAAAAAACTGTTTCTCTTTCGAGGCAAACCATTCGACAAGCCATTTTTCGACTTCTTCAAAATTAGCAAAGCACTGCTCTGCAAGGGAGTGTCCCATCGATGCGAAAAGGTGATAGTCGGATGGGGCGAGGTCTGGAGAGTACGGCGGGTGCGATAATATTTCCCAATTAAGTGTTTTTAATGTGTCTTTCACCAGTTTAGCGGTATGAGCCGGCGCGTTGTCATGCTGCAAGATAACTTTGCCATGTCTTCGGGCCCATTCCGGCCGTTTTTCGATCAACACATGATTCAAATTGATCATTTGTTGTCGGTATCAATCCTTGTTCACCGTTTCACCAGGTTTTAACAACTCGTAGTACACCACACCACACTGGTCCCACCAAACACAGAGCATCGTCTTACGGCCAAAGCGATTTGGCCTTGCAGTCGATGGGCCGGCTTCACCAGGTGAAAGCCATGATTTTTTTCGCTTCGGGTTCTCAAAATAAATCCACTTTTCGTCCCCCGTGACAATTCGATGCAGAAAAGATTTCCTTTCTTTTGATGAAATAAGAAAAGCAACGAATGCCGCAAATGCGATTTAATTGGAACGAAACTCGACATATTCACTGAGGTAAACATATATGACGCTATTATTTTGGCGGGATGTGACTTGCATATTTTTGTAGGTTAATGTCAATAGAAAAAAATGACATACATGCCAACTCATAGAAATTTACACATTTTGCTAGCGACATCTACTGATAAAACCGGCAAATTTCAACAAACACTCCTGGTATGCGTGAAAAAGTTGTTATTGCTTAATTATGATTTCTCAAAACTATTTCTATTAAATTAGTATAGTAATTAGTTAGCTAAAATGCATGCAGCATATCAAACGAAATCAAATAAAAATTAACTAAATTAGATACATATACCCAATAGGGTATTTGCTGAGTAAATTTGCCAAATGACCCAACACAGGCTCATAATATGTGTAAACTGAAAGTTTGCATGCGCAATGAATGTTGACAATTGCGTGTATATTAAAAACCTGCAATGTTTATGTTTACCAGTGTTCGCTTATGAAGCGTGAGCCTATTATGAACATGACTTAACTATTTTGCATATGAACAATGTCTTCAATGTATTCTGTTGCATAGACTTAAAAACGTCAATGTTAATACCAATGTTAGATGTCGTTACAACTAACTACTCTAACGTATATATGTGCAAAATAATAACGGCAATTACACTACGTTTTCACTGTTACTATGTTCGCATTGATTACTGAGTGGGAGTAAGATAGTTGTATAAATGCGTAGGATAACATCTGCCAGGTCCGCTGATTTTAATATTTATATACTGGAAAAGCGCAGAACAACGTCTGCCGGGTCAGCTAGTAAACCATAAATACACACAATGAAGATCCAAAATTCATAAATTTAGTATCACAGTATATTTTACAGCAGTTTAATGTAATGTGCTAAACTGTCACAGCATTCATCTCTTTTTTTGGCCAGTTTTGCATGCATGCACTTAAAAAAAAAATTCTTCATACACACAAACAACTGCTTCGGCTTGGACTCACACATAACATTGCCAGCGATTGTCAAGCCTATTCGTGATTCATCGCTAAATACTCGTGAATACTCACAAGTAGTTCATGAGTGGCTTGTGAGCTTGTGACATGCCCTGGTTGAATTTATACGAAAGCTAGTTAAATTCTAGATCTTTCGGTTAATTTCGTCATATGATGGCCATTTGGGTGCAATCGTGTATGTGGCCGTTTGTCTATGTGTAGGCATATGGTATGAGGCAAAAGCCCTTTTTCGGCTGATCGTTCCTATGGCAGCTATATGTTATAGTAAACCGATATTTTATTGTTCAGGAATATGATTGGATTTTACTTAGAATTATCGAATCCAAAATTTGGTAACGATATTTTAATAAACAAAAAAGTTTTTCTCAGTAAATGTTGTTTTTCGGCCGATCGTTCCTATGACAGCCATATAATATAGTAAACCGATATACATAATTTTTAGATATGTGATTGGGCATTAGGTAAAACTGTTAAATCCCAAATTTGGTAACGATATCTTGAAAAACAAAGCGGTTTTTGTTACTAAATATGGGTTTTCACCCGATCGTTCCTATGGCAGCTATATGTTATAGGTTGAAAATCGAAAAAATAAAAATAAACTCGTTATGCCTATGGATTAGAAGAGTCTTCGTGCCAAATTTGGTGATTGTAGGTATAACAGTTTCCGAGGTCCGTGCGTTCATACGGACAGATGGACAGACGGACATGGCTAGATCGACTCTCCTTTTGATGCTGATCAAGAATATATATACTTTATGGGGTCTGCCACGCCTCTTTCTGCCTGTTACATACATTTGCACAACTTTAATATACCCTTTACCATTTTCTGGTACAGGGTATAAAAAGAATGAACTTTCAAGTGCTAGAATTGTGTGTGAAGAAGAAACATTCTAAAGAAATCAATGAAATCACAAAATCGATCGACCGCAATCGTTGTGTGTAGGAATAACAATGGATGAAAGGAAAGACTCGTGCGCTCGTTCAAGTCAATTTTTCCAATAATAACAAAATCAACAAATAGCAATTTTTAATAGAGTATTGCTGCCAAAAATTTGAAAACGTAAAGTGAAAATAAATTCAACAAGCACAATATTAAATTAGAACATCGCTGACCGCTACAAGGCAGCCAATTAAACAGCTGCTGCTCACCCAACAACTAAAAACACGGAGACAACAGTGATAACAAAGGCGACAGCGGCAATAAGAAGACATCAGTGAAGTAATAATATAAATTTATATGGAATATAATAAATAATAAATAACTAAATAATTTTTTAAATAACTAAAAATTAATTATACCTTGGTTAAGCGCTGATGCGCTACATTACACCTATCCATTGTATGTATAATGAATTAATACAACATGGCAAGTCAACAAAATAAAATAAAAATGGAACGATTGGAAAAACAACCATTAGGGAGGGGCATCGACGAAAACCCCAATACTGGACCAAAACGAGCAAAGTTCAAACAGAGCATATCTGCTCAGGGAAAGAAAATTTCTGAAACGTCTTAACAGCGTGGGAATAGATGACAACCGCCAACAGCGCAACCAAGTGTGCATTAAAGAAATTAAGGCAGAAATAAGAAACAAACAAATAATTTTGACAAAAAATTAAATAATGGAAATAAATTCAAGACAAAAAAAAAAAAAAATGATCCCAAAATTTGGCAATTATTGTTAATACTAACTATTGCAGAATGCTTAAAACTAATATTTACAATGTAATTATTAAATCGAATAAATATAAAACGAGAAGATATATACACTAAGAGCAAATAAACTATTAAGAATGTAATACGCAATACAAATAAGAATACCAAAAATTTAATTATAATTTCACACTTAACTAATTGACCGACACTGACGAAATATACGCCCCATGGTTGTTTGTTTACAAACTATAAATAGGTCGTTAAATTAAAATTAAAGGTTGGCTTTTCTATTCATTTCAACTATCAAAAGGTCGCTATAATGTAAAACAACACAAAAAACATTATTTTTCTTTTTTTTAAAAAGCTACAATAAAAATATAACAAAAAAAACGTGGCAAAACAGTATTCGAATTTCTCGAATTAGCGACCCAGCTATTACGAGCGTTTGATGGGAATTCAGAAAATTTGCACAGTTCACTTTATCGAACTGATAAAAAATATAATGGGAACTTACGAGAAAATAGTAGTAGTAGGTAAGAGACACTGCATTAAACTTAATAGGCAACAAAACCACGATTGAAGAGATGAAAAACGAATTAAAGGCAAAAGACAAAGGAGAATCAGTTGCATAAGCATAAAAGCAGGAGCAGACTAAATGATTCGATATTGTAACCAAGAACGAGTGAAACTCATAATGGAAGCAGGCTCATTCAATACAATGAATGAAGTAGCCAAGTTCGTGAAATCCTACGCATCCGCAACCGAAGCACAAAATATTGTCCCAAAATATATGCTGAGAAACGACCAAAAATATCTAAGCATCATCGTAGATAATAATAGCTCTCAACGAAATGTATACGACAAAACTCCAGGATATCCGCATCGAAAGTCTTCGCAACTGTGCCCAAGCATGTGGCATTAACAACAAATAATCCTGCATTAGCCATAATATGCCCTACACCTACCGGAACACCCACTGAAACACACTCATCAGCAAATACTTCGGGTTATGATAGCAATAATGAAACAATCATTGTGGCAGATCCAAAAACAAAAAACCGCCTACTTCATCAACTAACTAATAAAGAACGAGTACAGAAAAAAAAGCCATAAAACAATATCATCGCACAAACTTCACATGATGACAATAAGACACGCATAGAGGAAATTGATTGCAAAATCAGTAACCTTGCAGACAATTACAAAATAAATGCGAAACCTTACAAGCCACCAATGACTCGCTGCTTGCTTAAAACTGTAAACTCGATAGTACCGACAAATTTGAATCTTTACAATAAAAATGCGAAAGCTTACAAGCTACCAATAAATCGCTATTAGCCAAAAATTACAAACTTAATGTGGAATTAGAATCGTTACGTCAGGAACTCAGCGAAACCAAAGAAAGCCAACAAAAACACCAGGCCAAAAAATACAATCACAAGTTAGCCAAGTAGCTATAAGTCCCTACTCACTAGATTAGCAACACCCAAATGAATACAAGAAAAGCAACAATTGCAAAAGAGACAATGGCAATCATCATTCTCGATGATTATAGTGCTTTGCCTACACTTCGTGACATACTGCTTATCAACGAATTCAATGAAAACAAGCTCGATACTAAAAGCCTCGAAGAATTGGCCGAGGATATGCTCACAGATATCACAGAACTTATGGAAACTAAAAGAAACGCAAAACAATTACCTTAATAAGTGCTGAAGTCCACAGCAGAACGCATGGAATCCCATGGAAATAAAAATGGTAGCCTAAATGCACTAAACATATCAATCCCAACAGTAACAAAAAAAAAAAATATAAAAAAATAATAAAGAATTTTTTTATCCAAGTGCAAGCAATAAGACAATCAAAATAAGATAACTCAAATAGAAACAATGAAATCACCATCGTGAAACTTCAAAGTATATGAAGCACTAAATAATAATGAACTAAAAAATTATGCATGTCTAACCCCTAATAAGAAAAATATTAATATAAAAAAAGGCAAAAGAATAATATGCGCAATAAAAAGAAATAGCTTTATTATCAATGAAAAAGTTGACTTAGGACAATTCTTTCCACAGCTTGAAAAAATAGCTGGTAATAAGAGACTATTATCTCTCAAAATGTCACTAGATGACAAGTTACTTAAAAGTATAAGGATACAGAAAATTTTAAAAAGAAGGAAATAAACTTCTTAAAACAGTTCAAAAAGTGCTCACGACCGGTTTAGCAAAAATTAAAAATGATGATGAAAAGTTAGCAATATTAAAAAAGTATTCTGATGATCTTACCACCCAGGTGTAAATCGCTTATACAAAAAGATAATGTCAATTAAGTAAAAAACAGGTTGCAAATTGCACACAAATATGCAGTCTAAAGAAACAAAAGATCAAATAAAAAAAAAAAACAATTTGAATAAAGAAGAAAACAAATACAAACTGAAAAAAGAAGAAACATACAAAAATGCAAATGACACTAATAAAATATATGCAAAAATAATATTCCGATCAAAATAGGAAATTTACTTCTAATATAGAAAATAATTATAACAACATAACAGTCAGTTTAAATAAGGACATAAAAATTACCGTTCATAAAGATAGAACGAAAAAATACAATAAATAAAACTTCAAAATTTGTAATAGCCTTGAACATGTTGAACTCTCTGCCTGGAAACAAAAATACAATTTATTGATTTTCTTTTCCAATTCAAAGAAAACCTCTGCAGAATCTCATCGAATACTTGTCGAAGCTTATTGAGGCCATTCTCTTTATAACAGTGCTGACAGGCAAAACGGGTCAAGGTAACCATTTGTGCGTTGCGTAGCGAAATACTTTCGCATGCGTCTAACTCACCAGATTTAGCTCCGTCCAATTACAACTTACTTGCACTCACGGAACATGCACTTGCTACGAAGCGCTGTACTACGGCTCGATTACTTTTTTTTTTTTTATACCCTGTAATGGTAATATGGTAAAAGGTATATTAAAGATGTGCAAACGTATGTACCGGGCAGAAGGAGGCGTGGCAGACCCCACACAGTATATATATTCATGATCAGCATCGTGTGAACGCAACGATCTCGGAAACGGTTAGACCTACTATCACCAAATTTGGCACGAAGACTCTTCTAATCCATAGGCATAACAAGTTTACTTTTATTCGCTATGCGACCTATAACATAAGCTGTTATAGGAACCATCACCCGAAAAACCACATTTCCTAACAAAAACACTTTTGTTTTTCAAGATATAGTTTCGATATTTTGGATTTAATCTTTCTAGCTAAAGTTCAATCATATATCTAAATGTTATGTACATGGGTTGTTTTTTTTTTTTTTGTTTTTTTATTTTTTTTTTTTTGTGGTGGGGTAAGGGCTAGTGAATCAAAAAGCCCCTGTAGCACTTAGACTCTTGGTCCATTGTACTGTATTACCCCGTCTAGTCAAATCTTTTAGTTCTTTTCAGAAGCTTTAAAATATTATCTGAACCTAAAGACTGGAAGATGTCCAGTCTATTGATGATTGACCCAAAAGTGCTCCTTTTTATCCGTGAGAAGGCAGGACAACCGACCAGAAAATGTTCGTTTATCTCTGCTTATTCTAGACAATAGGGGCACATTGTGTCAGTCGCAAGTCCCATTCTAAAAAGATGGTTCCTAGTCTGGTTGTGTCCCGTGAGGGCACCCACCAGTAATCGACAGTCTTTCCTGCTGAGTTTTGCCATTGGGCTCTTTCAAGAAACCTTTTGTAAGTTTGCAGGTATCAATAGCTAACCGTCTTCTCATATGGACTTTGTCCATGTCTTTTCTGATCCAGAGATTGTTCCCAGCAGAACTTACTGGGATTATTGGTTCAGGACCTACAAGTTTAGTGGGCTAGAACGTCAGCCGCTTCGTTGCCACCAATGCCTTTGTGGCCTGGAACCCATAGAAGAGTGACTGTATTACGTTTCGAAATGTTCTTCAGCCAACTCATGCAGTCAAGAACAAGCTTAGAGGTATCTTGGACACTGTCCAGAGACGAGAGTGCCGCCCGACTATCGCTGCAAATGGCAATATTGTGTCCGCGTTTCCTGTTCTGCCTGATCCAGTCTGCTGCCTGAGAAATAGCGTAGATTTCAGTTTGAAAAACTGTAGCTAGAATCCCAAGTGGGTAAGACTCCTTTGATAAGTCGTTGAGGAACCAACCGACGCCAGTTTCTTCTGGTGTGAGGGAGCCGTCAGTATAGATTACAATTGCGAAGCAATCAAGGAGTTCCTGTGGTTGAACCCATATTTGTCTTTGTATAAGCTCCACTTTGTAACCTTTCCGCAGGGAAACTGTCAGCGCAGGAAACTATAATATCAGAAAGTAGAGACATGGGTGAACCATGTCTATCAAACTTTTCCAATATTTTACCATGTCTGAATTCATCTACGGAATTCCAGACTCCGTTACGTCGTAGTCTTTATGCTGTTTTCAGTGCTTCCTTCTGAATTACTAAGTCCAGCGGTAACAAATTCAGCAGCGTATTAAGAGAGTCCGCGGCTGTGGTGCACACGGCTCCGGTAATGCCCACGCAGACTTCTCTTTGCAGCTTGGTTAGTGCCTTGATTGTCATTTTTTTACCACAAAAAAACAGTCGCCCAATGCAGCAATTGCCAAAAATATGGTCACACAAAAATTTTTACACATGTGACCCAGTATGCGTTAAATGTGCTAAAAGTCAATTAACAAAATGATGAATCTCATTGATGTTTTATCTGCAATTATAACCAAGCAACATGGATAGTGGACTTAGAAAAATTATCTGGAATTGAAATGGTCTATACATCCACTCTCTTGAACAAAAACAGTTCTTTAATGACAACCTTATCGAGATAGCGCTAATACCAGAAGCTCAGTTCACAACAAAGCATCATATGATTATACCGCATTATACAGTAATACACACAAACCAATTCACACACATAAAATTCACAGCAATGCACAGCTTTTGCACACAGCACACACAGTCATCAAGCGTCTTTTTGTCTGATAAATTTGGGAATTTCACCATCTCCTCACTATACAGCCCCCTAGACATACGAATATATAAATTAATTAAATTCTCTAGGCCCAAAGTTCATTTGTGCAGGTGACTTTATCGTAAAGTCAAACATACAGTTTTGGGACACCGCTATAGTACATCTGAACGAATGGGGATTCTAGGCCAACGGAGGGGGAGGTGTAGAGAGTGTGGAGGTGAGTATGTAGGTGGGAAAGTGAATGTGGTGTGTATTGTGGTGAATATGGTATGTGTGGTTGTGAAAATGTGGGTGGGGGTAGTGAGTATGGTGGCAGAAGTCGCATCATCGTGTTAAGTGAAGCCATACATTTTGTTGTGTGTGTTTGTGTGTGTGTGTGTATGACCTGCATACAAACTGCATGCGTTGTATGTGGGAATGTAATCTTAGAATATATTTATAGTGGAAATGAGTGTGCTAATAGGTAGAAGAAAGCGGCAGATCCTCTATGGCTTGTGTGTGGGTTTATCATGTAAAACGATTTAATACTTGGAAGATAGTTTCTGGGTGCAGACGAAGTACATGCGTTGTATGTTTTTTTTTTTTTTTTCTCTATTTCAAGGTTGAAAATAGTACATATGGAGAGATAAAAGAAAACTTACAAAAGAATAAATATCAGGATTTGAAGGAGTACAGT
>JBAMBQ010000721.1:0-14357 GCA_037044495.1 Stegana nigrithorax | reverse complement strand
TGATATTATATGCCTCGCGCTCCGTTGTCCAGCTTCATTTAGTATTAAAACCAATGTCATAATTCCTTGAGAAGTGGACGGAGGTGGTAATTGCATCTCTGCGGAGCGGAAATAGGGGTAGGTCTTCGCTAATCCTATTTCGGTCGGCTAGATTTAGCGAGTCTCCCGTGCAGAGACGTAGCAATGTTGCCTTTATTAGATTGGAGATGACGATATGAAGTGGAGTTAGATCTAGGATGTTCTCCTTTGCCACAGTTGGGCATGTTCTCATAGCACCTGTGATACCTACGCATGCTAAGCGCTGGATAGAATTCAGTCAATTCTGGGCCGAGTCCAGATTGGTTCTTTTTCCCCATGCTATGGCACCTTAGGTGAGTCTTGGCTTGGCAACCATGTTGTAGAGCCAGCGCAGTATTTGAGGATTTCATCCCCAGCTACGGCCCGCAAAGTTCCTACAGACCATGACTAAGGAGGGATTAATGCCTTTACGTACAAGAGCATCAGCCGCTGCAGCGTGGGATGTATTGTCAAAGGCTCCCTCTATGTCGAGAAATGCGCATAGGGTTGTTTGTTTCTTTGCTAACGAAGTTTTAATGGTCCTAGTTAGTTGGAATAACGCTGAGTCCGTGGATCGGCCAGCTCGGTATGCATGCTGCGAGTGGTGAAGGGATTCTCGCGCAAGTATTATAGTCCGTATATTTTTGTCCACCAGCTTTTCTAGTGTTTTCAGGAGAAAAGACGTCAAGCTGATGGGTCTGAAGGACCTTGGATGATTAATATCTTTCTTCCCCTGCTTGGGGATGAAGACTACCTTGGCCATCCTCCACGGAGCGGGAATATAGCCTAAAGCTAAGCTGCTCCTGAGGATATGTTTCACATGGGTGAGTATGATTGGCAGTCCTTCTTGGAGTAGGACTGGAAAGATGCCGTCCCTCCGAGGTGATTTGTATGGTTGGAAAGAGTTTCTTGCCCATGTCAAGCTTACCCTCAGTGGTACATTCGCATCAATCCTTGCGTTGGCCATAACTTTATGCAGTCTGGCTGCCGCAGGGGTGGTGCTAATTGTATCGCAAAAGTTCCTGTAGTTTTTGCGTTTTGCCTTTCTGAGTTCCTTATTATAAGAAGTAAGGGTGGTGAGGTAGAATTCCCACTGGCCAGAATTCTTCGCTATGTTGAAGAGTTTTCTGACCTGTTTTCTGAGGTTCTCCAATGAGTTGTTCCACCAGGGTGCGTCATGCTCTCTCTTGACTCTACCTTTTGGACAACTTTCCTCATAGGCCTGTAGAAGGCTTTTATTGAGGGAGGAGAGGCATTGTTCTAACTCTAAAGGGCATCTCAGAGGGTGGGGTTTGTCTGACTGCGTGATGTCAGTGAGTGTTTCCCTGTATTTTACCCAATTTGTTCTACGCGGGTTCCTACAAGGGGGTGAGGCTTTGCCTGTATATCCGATGTCGAATAAAATTATTCTGTGGTCGGACATTGAGGGTTCGCTAGATACTCTCCAGTTGCCTATTTTCTGAGCGTACGCTAGGCTGGTGAGTGTGATATCTAGCACCTCCTCCCTTATCCTATTAACAAAAGTGGGGGTATTCCCTATGTTACTTATTGCTAGGTTAGATTGAAGGATGAATTCTAAAAGATACTCACCCCTTTTGTTGGTGTTAGTGCTGCCCCACACTTCGTTGTGGGCGTTGGCATCACAACCGATTATACAGGGCAGGTTCCTACTGCAGGCAAAGTTGACCAGCTTCGAGATTTCTGGTGGGGGGACTGGCCCATCTCCCGGAAAATATCCCGACGCAATGACCACTTTAGTCGCCTTGTTGTTTTCGTAGGCGGTGAGCAGTAGCGGTGTGCAGTCCTTACTGAGAAATTCTGTAAGAATAGTATATGAAAAGCGCTTGTTTATAAGGATACAAGTTCTGGGGGTACTCTCTCGAGTGTCCCATACTACTTGGGAATTCTTACCATACAGGCCTTTTATTTTTCCCTTGTGGCACCAAGGTTCCTGTATGAGCACTAGCCCCAAGTTCTGCGATGCAAACATCCTACTCAGCACAGCCGAGGCTGCTTTCGCATGGTGGATGTTTGCTTGGGCTATTTTGGTGCCGCTCATCTGCTGTGTCTACAGCAACGGCTCGATGTCCCCGAACTCGGAATCCGAGTAGGAGTCATCGATGTTGATGAGGGTGCGATCTTCCTCATTTTCTTCTCGTAAGTTATCCGGCTCATCTTCGCATGATGGCTCACGGATATCTACGGCGGTATCGACCACTGTCGTTATGTCCATGGGCTCAGTCGAGACTTCATGGGGTGACTCAGCATTTTCGGTGAGAGTAGACGTCGCGCTCCTGTCCATGCTCACGGTCTGGGACGTGGTTGCATGACTTGGCGCAGGGCCTGCATCATTCACTGCAGCTGAATCATTCATAGTGTTGGATGGTTTTCCGGCCTTGTCGAATTTCTTCAGACCGTTCACAATTACAGTACCGAATCGGTATCGTAATTTGTGATCCATCTTCACTATGGTGTTTTTCGATTCCTCATCAATCCCAACTGTGATGAGGGTGCCTTGGCCTTGCGTTTTGAACTGAACAACCTTCCACGAGGACACATTAATGCCAGCGTTTTGGCTTTTCAGAACTGATAGCAAGAACTCCTTCGACTTGCCTTCACTCTTAGCGAGGAAGAACGTGGCGAAGTATGCTGAGGGAATATCCTCACCTGATTTTGTTGTCAGAGAGGGACCCTTCCAATGCTCCATAGTAGGAATGTTCTTCCGGGCCCATTCTGCAGTAACATTATCAGCGCATGTTACAATTAGCTTGCCTGATCTGTGTGTCTTAATATGATGATGAGGAAATGGCTAGTACACAGCTTCCACTAGACTGCATGTTGTGCAAGAGGAATTTGTCCTGTTTACTTTGGAACACACCTTGTACATGTGAAAATCAAATGTGGCCATGAATTCCACAAGTCATACATCACATCGGATGCACGGTCTAGCCTGTACTGCCCCGAGTGCAATGTAGTATGTTTCGAAAAGCCGTCCATTTCGGCGGAAGCGGTAGCACGTAACACAAGGCAGCAGTCAAGGGTTAAGGTAACTGGTCCGCCAAGCCCTTCAGTTCATTTAGAGGGTGAAAGTGTAGATTCAAGAGCAGTTCCAACAGAAGTGATAGCCATTACAGTGGATGCAAGCTATGCAGAACTAGTTAATGACTCAGATGTCGGCGCAAGTGGCGCAGCTGATGCGAACCAGTAGGTCATATTTTCGTAGGGCATCAGTTGATAATGGGTTGCAAGCAACCAAACCAATCGGATTTCGGTAGGCAGCTGATGGCGACGAATGAAACGTCTGACCGTAGTACGCCAAGGAGTATGCCACCAGACCTTTCATTAAGACCTGACAAGGTCGGGCACATTTTAAATGGTTGACAATTGCAATTCAATGGCAATCTTGAGGCCATCATCATTGACAACTTTCTTTATCGCGTGGAAGCACTCACGCATCAGAGGTTAGCAGAAAATTTCGCAATTCTATGTGGCAATGCCAGCTTATTGTTTGTTAGGAAGGCTAGGGAGTTTTTCTGGCGATTTCATAAGGCGTCAACAGATTTTAATTGGCAAATGTGGTGCCAAGCCTTAATAAAACAGTTTCGGGACACTCGAACGGATATGGACATCCGTGAGGCCATATGGAACCGAAAACAGAATGAAAAAGAGACCTTCAATGGGTTTTACGACGCCGTTGTTCTGCTTATGTGGATAGTTTAGATAGGCCATTTCAAGAACAGGAAATCGTAGAGATTTTGAAAAGAATCCTAAGACCCAAAATCAGGCATGAGTTACTCAACGTGCAAATGGAATCAGTCGAGCGATTACGGGAAGTGTGCCGAAGGCGTGAATATCTCCTAGAGGAATTAAAAAAAGGGGGAATGGCATTAATCTGTTGGAATTGCCGGAAGGAGGGACATAGGTATCACGATTGCGAGGCCAAGCGTAGAATATTTTGCTACGGGTACAAACGACCAAATACCTATAAGCCTTCGTGTCCACAGTGCGAAGAAAATGGGAGACCGAACACACAACAGCTGCAGCCACAGTGTGTTTCGAAAAGCAAACCAGCAGAATCGGAGGAGAAATCATAAAAAGCCAATACATAACACCCAACTAAATTATAGCAAATGAGGCTGGAACAGATGGGGATCAACTCAAGGGATGGCCTCATCTGCTGAAGCCGATTGCAAATCGGTTAGTTGACAAAAGACTAAATATCTCTAAAATTAAATCAAGAAGCGAAAAAATAATGCGGTATTATTGGAATTCATTCAAGACCATTAATGCTATTAGGTATAAGAAAAACGATCAACAGCCCTATGCGGAATTTCGTTTATTGAATAGTTTAGTGATAGGTTTATTAGATACTGGTGCGGCTATAAGTGTCATAGGCGGAAAGCTGGACAACTAATTCAAATCAAGATTCCATTCAAAAAGACAGCATCAGTAGCGTATACGGCCGAAAGGAAAAAGCAGGCGGTAGTTTGAAGACTCCAATAGTATATGAAGATGTTACGTCTTGGAGTTAATTCGTAGCGTTTTTTTTTTAATTATAAAAAATTATTTATTTTTATATATATTATATTAAGTATATAAATATATTTAAAAATACCTCATTCAACATATTTCCCATCGCTTTCTACTACTTTCTGCCATCTTTCAGGCAAGAGACGAACTCCTTGTCTCTTGATGAAATCCATAAATTGACCCATTTTTGGCAATCTTCGTACGAATTGAACTTCTGGTCAGTCAGGATATGAGCCATCGATCGGAATAGGTGGTAATCTCAAGGTGCAATGTCTGGAGAGTACAGCGGATGAGGTAGAACGTCCCATTTCAGCGTTTCCAAATACTTTTTTACCGGTTTTGCGACGTGTGGACGAGCATTGTTGTGCAGTAAAATAACTTTGCCATATCTTTCGCTGTATTCCGACCGTTTTTCTTTTAATGCACGGCTCAAATGTATCAACTGCTGTCGGTAGCAATCCCCAGTTATGGTTTCATTTGGTTTCAGGAGTTCGTAATAAATCACTCCCCTCTGATCCCACCAAATACAGAGCAGAAGCTTGGATCCATAAATGTTCTGCCTCGCCACTGATGTTGATGGCTGACCGGGCTTTACCCATGACTTTCTGCGCTTGCGATTGTCATAATGGATGCATTTTTGAGCACCAGTGACCTCGTAAGCTTCCACCAGAATCCGATGACTTTCGGCAGCGGTTTTACCCATATGAAAATAATGGAGCAAAACTCGCAAGAAACTCTTTATTTGTGCACAAATTTTGACATTTTTAATTAATCACAGTGTTGTTGTTTACGTTTTTAGAATAAAATTATAAAGGCGATGACACCTGATATCAGCTGGTTTACAATAAATAAATTACTATCGGTACGAAAGGAATACAGTACAAGCTACGCCATCTTTTATAAAACGCTACGAATTAATCCCAAGACCTAATAGTGTATTGATAGAAGTTTATGCTTCTTACATCAGTGCTTTATTAATTAATTATTGAACATTCTTACTTGGTATTTATACATAAATTGAGCTTAATATTAAACATAAAATTACTGTTAATAAATCTAGAACTTACTATTAGGCTTACCAGCTAATTTACTTATAATTAGGGTGAATTGGTAATTAGCAAATATTATATATACATATATACTTATACTACACCTCCCTTTTTAACAAGAATGATTACGGGAATGATTATTCTAGGTTTTTCTTGATTTTAAAAAATTTTATTATTATTTTTATTTCCAAATATATATATATATCTAGTTCTCTCTTCCAACTGTGAATGCGATCGGACGCAATCATCCTGTGATTAAAAACCAATTAGCACACAATAAACGTGCAAAATACATGAGACAGTGACTCTATTTTTATCGCATTCTGCACAACACAAAAGTGATTAAAAAATCGAAAAACGAATTAAAACTGTAATTTTAACAATGCCTACCGCTCACTTAAACGAGCGAAGGCTAACAAACAACAACAACATTGTTTACTTCACCATACGTTCAACCAATAACCCTTCGTCCCTCTCTGTAAATGAAGAGAGAGCGCGATCTTGCTCACCCACTATACAGTGTCCAATGCCAACAAACTCATTAACTTGGAGCGAGCAATGCGCATCTCCAACAACTCGTCAACCACCGACATCAACGTCATCAACAACCACTGCAGCTCAAAGTGGCTTTACTACAACAATAGCATCATCCGCTACGTCAACATCAACCTACACAACAGTTAAATCAACAACATCACCAAAAATCCAGGTATAAAATGTAAACATTACAAATATTCGTCAAAATAATACAACACAAACAACTAAAAGAAATCGAGACACCTCAGAAAAAACAACTGAACAGCCAAACAGCTGTAAAAACCAAATACATAAAAATTTCAAAAAATAACACAAACAACAATACAAAACTCAGCACAAAAAACTTTACAACCGTACTGGCTAAGCAAACCAACTGAGTCATCAAACAGATTAGAAATATTAGCAACAACAGAAGATCAAACCGACAACACAAACACCAAAGAATCGCAAAGTGTCACAGAAACTCAAATAACATCTCCAAAAATTTACACACAAAACATCAACAATCAACAACATCAATATAACGATTTCCTCAGCTAAGGGAGAAAAATCTCAACACAAAAATCAATGAACCGACAAACAAAATTGAAAACACACCAATACAACCAGAAAAAAGCTATCCCTAAATAATCAAACGTACGCAACCTACCTCTCACCAACCCATTTTCGACTCACCAGAACGCACTACACCATTAATCAACAAATCAAAAATCATCGACAAAGCACAAGAAAATAAACAAGAGATCATCACACAATCCAATGACATGCAAGAGCTAAAAACTATTGTAAAAGACTTAATCTTACAAGTAAACAACTTAATTAATATAATGACCACACTTCTACCAAACCAAACCATTCTAAACAATCAACATGGCCAGTGAACTTAGAATAAGAGTCTGGAACGCCAACGGCCTAACCCGCCATATTCTTGAACTTAAACAATTTTGAAAAGATAATCTTATTGACATTGCACTATATCAGAAACTCATCTAACTCTTCCCACACTTTAATATCTTTTCTTACTTGTAGTTTTAATTAAATTACATAGAATTAGATACTTCTTTTAATTTAGACTACTAATAGTCTCATTAATTTTAATTTAGTTTGCTTAATTTTTGTAATTAGTGTTTTTTAATATATAATTAAATATTTGTTAAGTAGATAAAGCAGCTGTTGACCATTTGGTCGTAGCTGTGGAACAGACACTAGGTCTGGTTTCGTAAGTCCTCTTGCTTGGTAGTGCGCTACCACAACATCTGTGAAAAAAAAAAAAAAAAACTTACAAGCATCATAGAAAAATACATGGTTACGAAATATTAACAACTAATCACCCAGACGAATCAGGCCACGGAGGAGCAGCAATCATAATAGAAAACAACATAAAATACACAGCACCAAATAAATACAAACTAGATTACATTCAGTCATCAATAATTGAAGTATATGACACCATCGGGCCTATCAACATAGCTGCACTTTACAGTCCACCAAAGCATAAAATATCTACTGATCCAATACCTACAGTACTTTAAGGACCCAGATTCTTTACCGCAGGCGACTTTAATGCAAAAAATACAATATGATGGTCAAGAACCACTAGATTTCTCGATGACAAAAAGAAGCTCAACAGAGCAAAAAAAAAAAATAACTAACTAAGACGCTACAAAAAAATTAAAATGACCAAATAAGTAACTACTGCTCACTATCGAAAGCAACCAAGTCACTAATAGCAAAAACGCCGCACTAACCTCCTCTGAGGAAATCCAACGACACATGGGCAAGAACCGATTCCGAAAAAGCAGATATCTTAGTAGACCACTTTGTAGAGACTTTCACACAAAACCATACAAACGTCACCAATTTGCCCGTAATGAATATAACACAGCCGATGAACTACAGTGTTAAATGGGTTACACCTGCAGAAATACTACACTGTAAAAAAAATAGAAAAAAACTCAATAAATCGCTAGACTATCACCAGTTAACGGGTACAATAATCAACGAACTACCCAACAAGGTAATAAACCTTCTTTGCAAACTGTTTAACAGCATATAAAATACTCAACACTTTCCACAACTCTGGAAAATAGCAGAAATAATTGCAACACCTAAACCGGTTAAAGATCCTACTCGACCAGCATCTTACAGACTCATTAGCCTACTACCAAACTTAAGCAAAATATTTGAATAATTACTTTACGACAGAATCCAACCAATATTAGATGGAAAAAAAAGCAATCCCAGATCACCAATTGGGATTCCGACAAAACCACTCAACAATACAACAAGTCCATAGAGGCACCCAAAAAATACTAGCCGATATAGAAAATAAGAATTACTGTGTTGGAATTTTCTTAGACGTGGAAAAAGCATTCGACAAAGTCTGGCACGAAGGCCTACTACACAAACTGCAAAATATATAACCCCAACCTCTGCACAAAATAATAAAAAGCTACATAACTGGACGATACTTCTATGTCAAATACAAGGAAATCATCGTTGAGTCAAACAAAAAGCTGGTATACCACAAGGTACGGTGCTAGGACGATTGCTATAAGTTAAAACATTCCCTTAACAGTCAAACCATGCCTTTACATAAACATTATCAGTTACTAACATTTGCAAGTTTTGACTTTTCACTTTCCCACATTATTCTGCTGACGCTATGTCTGCGAACCTTCCGTTCGAGTTGTAACTCAAATTTCATTCACGCGTAAACACAACGTAACCATAACAGGTACGTTTACAAAAACAGATCTCTTCAGCCTTTCGTTAAGACTTTAAAGTTTAGTTTGCATCGAACTCAATAAAGAAAAGCACATAGTGCTGCTAAATAAATTTATAATTAAATTGTGTAACGGAGTAACATAAAGAAAAGCCCATGGTGCTGCCAAATAAATTTATAGTAAAAAGAAAAAATTTATATAAAAATAATCTATAAACAAACCAAAATCATAAGCAAAGGAAGTGGACCAGTGGATCAGGCAAAAGTCATAATAATAATCCAAACATCGGAAAGTAAGAAAACAGAAGTAGAACACCACCGGATGCAAAACAACAACTACGGCAATATTAATTTAGCTAAAACAGTGTCAAATATATTAAATCCACGTGCAGAATTAGAGGAAGAGCAGAAAAAAGATTTCACCAGAAACATTGAAACTTCTGAAATGGTACCAGACGTAGTAAAATGTTAAAGAGAATTCTCGGGGAAATCGGGAGAATTTAGTTCCTGGAGAAAGTCGGTAGATAGAATATTTCTAATGTACGGGCAAAACAAAAACACGCCAAAATATTTCGCAATTTTACATACCATCCGACATAAATCATATCGTGAGATAAAAAAATGCCTCATGTTGCATTATTCGGACAAGAGAGACGTCAGCACTATCGAGTACCAAATGACAACTCTTGCACAACGGGGTAATAGCGATGAAGAATTCAATCAACAAGTTTATCAACTACTAGGAGAAGAAGCATTATCAGCCTTTGATACCTTCATAAGAGGGCTAAATGGTGCATTAACAAGTCTGCTGAGTGTAAGAGAGCCGACTAGCCTACCGCAAGCTCTCCATATGTGTCTCAAACTAGGAAACATGAACTATCGAACCAACCATGCAGATAGTGCTGGTCATGGACCACGTATCAAATACCGTCAACAACAGCCTCAACAACAATCCATTTTTAGACAACACCAATACCTACAACAACGTTATCCACAATACCCAAATGCTTGTTACCCAGAACTCACGACAAACCAGTTTCTGCCCCTCCGCACGGGCAAGGACAACATTTTAACACAGGGCAAACTAACTCGAGACTACCACTTCCTTGGGGTGTGTCCGACGGATATAGACAGATCTATCCAAACTAAACAAGTAATCTACCAAAATCAACCATATGATCCACAGGGAAGAACTAACACACCATCATTCCAACAACATCAAAATTATAGATCAGCACAAAGGTACTATGATCAAAGTACAAAACGGCCCCTCTCACAAAATACGCAGCAACTAAACAAGGTACAAAGAGCTTTTAACACGGAGGCGGTAACATTTCCAGAGCCAGGAGAAGAACAGGAAATAGTAGAAAATACGGAGGAATATTATGCAGAAGATCCGCAATTGTACTCAACTGAGTACGAAGAGGAAGTCGAGGTCGTAGAGACAGGCAATGACAACGTAAACTTTTTAAACTAAACTCATCCTCGTTACCGTACTATTACTTCAGAATGAAGAACGACAACGAGCTCAAATTATTTCTAGATACCGGTTATGACGTTCGATGCCATAGTAGGAAATGACACACTAAAAAAACCAAATGCAATAATCTTTACTAAAGAAAATTATTTTACACTCCTCAATAAATTTAACTATTCGATCCATCAACTACCAATAAGTCATATCGCGCACACTATACTATGGCTTAACCACCTTGACCCCAAAGATAGTGAGAAATTAAAACATTTAGGAAATTCTTGTCCAACATTATTTGCGGAACCTGTTAAAAAGCTCACTTATGTTACCAACCGACCGACAGACCAATATATTCAAAAACCTACCTATACCCAATGCCTCTAAAGAATGAGATAGATTGGCAAATAGAGGAATTATTATCAGATGGCATTATTCTAACATCGAAATCTCCCTACAATTCCCCAGTATGGATAGTACCAAAGAAACAAGACGCTCAGAAATAGAAAAATTCCGTATGGTAATTGATTACCGTAAACTAAACGAGGACACCATACCAGACAAATATGCGATCCCGCATATTACTACTATTCTTGCCAACCTAGGATCCAATAAATATTTCTCCACAATTGATCTCAAGAACGGCTTCCACCAAATTGCCCTAAATGAAGCAGACATTGTAAAAACTGCATTTTCAGTTGGCCATGGGAAATACGAGTTCACGCGGTTGCCTTTCGGCCTAAGGAATGCTCCAGCTATTTTCCAACGTGCACTTGACGATGTGTTAAGGGAGCATATCGGTGTTCGTTGTTACGTCTATATCGACGATATAATCATTTTTAGTAAAAGTAAAGAAGAGAATTTGAAAAATCTAAAAATTATTTTCAACACACTTGAGAAAGCAAACCTAAAGGTACAACTAGATAAATGCGAATTAATAAAGAAAGAAATACAGTTCCTCGGCATCATTGTCGAACAAAATGGTATTCGCACCAATCCCAAAAAGGTCGAAGCTATTATTAATTTCCCACGACCTAAGACTGTCCATGATTTACGCTCGTTTTTAGGAATGACAGGATATTATCGCAGATTCATTAAGGCATACGCGCAAATTGCCAAAACACTTACCGAAATACATAGAGGCGAGTTAGGTAAAATTCCCAAAACATTGTCTAAAAAGACCCAATTAAACCTATCGGCGCAAGCAGTAGAAGCATTTAAACAGTTAAAAAACTGCCTAGTATCAGACGAAGTTATGTTGCATTTTCCAGACTTCGATAAAGCCTTCGAGCTTACCACAGATGCTTCCAATTACGCTCTAGGAGCCGTACTCTCCCAAGACGGTAGACCTATCTGGTTCCTTTCCAGAAGAAAATATTGCAGCAAATGAAAAAGAAATGCTGGCAATAATTTGGGCACTTCAGTCCTTAAGATGTTTCCTATACGGATCAAAAAAGGTACGAATCTTTACCGACCACCAACCATTAACCTTTGCTCTTAGCAACAAAAATACTAACGCAAAAATGAAAAGGTGGAAAAGCGCAGTTAGAAGAATATAACCACGAACTAATTTATAAACCAGGTCATACCAACGTAGTAGCAGACCTACTTTGAAGGCCACCTAAGTCAAATATAAATTCTCTTACGGCCACAGTCCATAGTAGTGATAGTTCTTCCGAAAACTTAATTCCCTCAGTAGAAAGTCCCATCAACGTTTTCAAAAATCAAATCTTTATTTCGGAAGACTCGAAACACTCTTATAAATTCGAAATAATTTTTCCATCCTACCATAGGCACACAATAACCGAAACAACGCCTTCAGTGTCACTGACTTTTAAACAAACATCTTAACCCAGCTATAATAAATGGTATAAAAACAACCGAAAAAATAATGCTAAAGATTCAAGCAATATACCCACTACACTTTGCTAACTAGAAAATTCGCTTCGCTCAACAAATGGTAAAGGATGTTACAAATACGGAAGAACAAGAAAGAATATAGAGAATAATATAGAACATAGAGACTCATAATCGCTCACATAGAAATGAAATAGAAAATCGATTCAGATTTTGAAAAAAAGATAAAGATAAAGATTTTGATGAATTAATAGAAAGTTCCGTGAAAGAGTACAACCACTCTATCCATTTCGTTACAGAGAGAAAAGGTTAGAAGGGAAAATTACGAGAAACTGAAAGGAAATCAAAAACAAGTCTACGGTACCAAAATAAAAACAAATCAGAAATTATTGACAATCAAGTAGGAGACAAAGATTATGTAAAATAACATTAGAGATTAGGCACCAAACTTTCCAAAAGATATAAAGAAGAAATAATGAAAGAGAACAAATAATCCGCTGTTATAACCGAATCAGGGAAAATAGTCCTTAAAGACCAAAAAAAAAAAAAAAAAATCAAATCATACCCTCTTGGAATGCTCCTCCTCTTTGGCTTAAACACCCTATGTTATGGATCAATCGAAGTGTTAGAATACTCGCAATCAGAAGTCGTCACCATTGAAGACGGCATCAGGAAACATCCAAAACAGCTTCATTAAGAATATTCCAACATCCCATCCTCTATTTTCACATTTAAATGAAGAAATAAAAGATATCGAGAAATCCATTCTTAATCTAAAACCTAATCTAAAATCAAGAAAGCATTAAATTTCATTGGTACCACTTGGAAATGGGTTGCAGGCACGATGATCTAGTAGCAATAAGCGATAAATTTGAGGAAATAATAAAAAACAATAACGAGCATGATGATACAAATTACACTGCTCATGTGGACTCTATAAAATTCGTCCACTCTCTTCTCCACACCGCTGACTATTTATTAGTCATGGGTGATTTTAATCTCCCTTGGTCCCCTTCCGAACTTTCAAATTCCCTTGTATCTAGTTCGTCGTGTAAATTTGTTGATACAAAATTAGATGATTCTCTTGAGCAAATAAATTGTGTTACGAATTGCATGAATCGTTCACTTGACTTAGTTTTACAGATTGTGCCGCAAATTTATTATTGCGCAGGTCTAATCCGTTGTCTACCCCTGAAGATAGCTACCACCCTACTCTTCAGCTAGAAATTCTATTGATGACATCTTCATTGAATTCATCTATTGGGAAAGCTAGTAAATTTTTTTGTTTTAAAAAAACTGATTTTGTTAAGCTTAACCAGTTTCTTTTAAATACGGATTGGTCTACTTTAAATTCCATGAATGATATCGATGAAGCTGCGCAGTTGTTTAATAAAATTTTACGAATATTGTTCAATAGTTCCTAAAGTTGAGGATTTCCCTGAGTCTATTAGACCAGCATGATTTACTTGCGATTTAATTCGGTTAAAAAACCGTAAAAATCGTCTTTTTAATAAATTTAAACGTACCGGTCTGCCAGTTTACACAAATTATACTGTCTCGCTTTATAATTTTAATCACGCAATCGTTCTATATTTCGTACTTAAATAATGTTGAATTAAATATTAAACGTGATCCTAAATCGTTCTATAACTTTTAATGTAATAATGTTGATATTTCCAATTTATTTGTCAGCAATCAATTGTCCAGTTATTGATGAAAAAATGCTTCTTATTTATAAGCTATTTATTAGCTAATAAACCCACTTTTTCTGTTGGCCCTGACGGTATTCCTGCATGCGTTTTAAAGTACTGTGCTTACGCTTTACTTCTTCCTCTTCGTAAGTTGTTCAATTTATCGGTTACGACCTTTTCCATTCCTATGGTAAGGAAACAATATTACATTTTGGCTCTTCGCAAAAAAGGTAGTAAAAGAGGTATCTCAAACTAATGTAGTATTGTTAAGCTTTGCGCATTATCAGAGTTGCTGGAACATATAATTACTGACCGGCTTCAGCATTATATTATTCCGAATTTGAGTATATCTCTTCATGGCTTCTCTAAAAAACGTTCAACAGTTACAAATCTTCTGGAGTTCACTTGTTTCCAGTGGATTTACTCGTTATTGTCAGACA
>JBAMBQ010000690.1:0-28100 GCA_037044495.1 Stegana nigrithorax | reverse complement strand
CCAATTTTGCGTCACTTCTTCGAGCATTTCGGCCTGTATTCCACGAATTACCCGTGTTATGTTATCCTGTGAGGCTTCAATCGTGTTCGGCTTGTCCACATAGACTAACGACTTTACATAACCCCACAAGAAATAATCAAGAGGCGTAAAATCGCATGATCTTGGCGGCCAACTCACAGGGCCATTTCGAGAGATAAGCTGCTCACCAAATTCATCGTTCAACATTTCCATTGTTTCACAAGCTGTGTGGCATGTGGCACCGTCTTGATGAAACCACATGTCAACCAAGTTCAACTCAGCCAACTGGGACAAAAAAAAGTCGCGTATCATGGCTCGATATCGTTCGCTGTTGACGGTAACGTTTCTTCCACGGTCGTCTTTGAAGAAAAATGGGCCGATGATGCCACCAGCCCATAAACCACACCAAACTGTCGTTTTTTCGGGATGCATTGGTAATTCTTGTATGGCATGTGGCTTTTCATCACTGCAGATGCGACAGTTTTGCTTATTTACGTATTCGTTGAGCCAGAAATGAGCCTCATCGTTGAACACAATTTTTCAATAAAACAGCGTTTTTTCATGGAGCAGTTCTAAGGCACATTTACCAAAAATTAGACGTTGTGGTAGGTCATTCGGCTTCAATTCTTCCAGAAGTTAAATTTTATTTTCATTCATTCAAACCCAAATCGACACGTAAAATTTTCCATGTGATTGAGTAACACATGCCCAATTGCTAAGAACGCCGACGAATTGACATTTCATGATCCTCATTAACACTGGACGCTACGACTGCAATAATTTCTTCGGTACGCACAGTACGAATGCGAGTCGATAGTTTAATGTCCAACAAAGTAAATTTGGTGCGAAATTGGTTGATAACAGCACGAATTGTTGATTCACCAGGTCGATTATGAATACCATAATATGATCGTTACAAACTGTGCACATTTTTCACAGAGCACGAATTTTGATAATAAATTTCAATAATTTGCAATCGTTACTCGTTTGTAAGTCTTTCCATGATTAAATGGCAGAGTATACTGAAAACTTTTCACTTTGACAGATGACGTTTGGACGCCATTACTAATCAGTGCTGCCAACCTGAAAAACTTAACTCTTAAAAAATTGCCCTATATTTCAGTTGATTATTAAAATACTTTTATTTATAGTTTTATGGTTTAGTGAAAATATCAGTCAGTTGATTCTCTGTAGTAATATACTCAATAGGTATAACATTATTATCTACTTGTTCTCTGGCCAAATAATCTATGTGTTTTGATCGCTTATGACATGAGCGATTACTTGCTATACCAAAAAAGCCTTGATTGTCTTTGTTTGTTTTTGTAGGTCTTTCTAGTCTTATATGAACGTTTTCTAAAAGAGATTTCAACCACAAAGCTTCTATCACAACTTCGAATAAGGCCATGAATTCTGCTTCAGTATTTTCGTTGCTACCTCAGTCAGAGCCTAAATAACCGATGAAAACATTATCAAAATTTATGTTTTTCTTAAAAATTAATTTCGTATCTATAGTACTTTTAAGGTAACTAAGAATTCTTTTTAGACATTGCCATAATTCGGCGTTATTTTTATTAGTATATCGACTTAAAATGTTTACTGCAGGTCATACATCTATCTGTATATTTCCTCTTTCAACGTGCCATTCAGAAAAGTAGAAAATTATATTTCATTGATATTGACTATATGAAGCGAAAACTTGAAATTCTAGCAACAGGAGCCAATGTTTCATCATAGTCGATTTGATATTTTTGCGTGAACCCACGCGCAACTAGTCTTGTTTTATATCTCACTGGATTTCCCAGTACATCATATTTTAATGTAAATACCCACTTGCTGTCTACAATAGACCAGGTATTATTTAATTCGTGAGCATTTAATTCTATTTTGATAGCTTTTTCCCATAAAGATTTATCATTTCTACTTTGTATTTCTTCAAATGGGCTTGGATTGCTACTAAAATTAGTATGGGCATTTAATATATAATTATTAAAATCGATATCATCTTGTTTATAAGATACTTGTGGCTTGTTCTTTAATCTATTGCTTTTTCTATTTATTCTTTCAGTCTTAACGGGATTCTCATTACATTTGTTGGCTATGATTTTCGTAAGCCGTTTTGATTCATGTCTATAGTCCATACTTTCTTTCAGGAAATTTGTATTATCGTATTCCTTACTTTCTTTCAGGAAATTTGTACTATCGCATTCTTTACTCTCATCCAAAAAATTTGTATTATCGTATTCCGTAATTTCATTCAGGAAATTTATATTATCGCATTCCTTACTCTCATTTAGGAAATTTGTATTATCGCATTCCTTACTTTCATTCAGGAAATTTATCGTATTCTTTCCTTCATTATTACTGATACTTTTTATTATAAACGCTGCATTATTAATTTTTATTTCATGATCGAGCAATCTGTTTTTGATAAAGGTTATTGTTAGATTTTCTTCAGACAATGTCTCTAATGGAGTAAGAACACCATCATATGATACTGGCAGAGTTAGCAACAAATGCGATACCTTATCCATTTTGTCTACTTTTGCGCCTGAAGCTAACAACTCACACATCGATTCATCGAAAATACTCATTAAAATGACTACAATTACATTTTACTCTTGAGTTTGAGTAATAGCAATTTTTTCCGCATAACCAACTGCGATGCTAGACTTTTTCCTTCATATATTGCAAATAAATTCCCAAGAATTTGTCGCGCCGTGTTGTCGCTTGTTACGCAATTCAAAAATGAGTCACTCAAGTATTCGATTAATGTACTTTTTGCACATCTCTCTGTCTTTTTCCAAACGTCATTTATTTCATTAGGCATTTCCTCATCAATTACATTTAAGACATCAAGCAAGAAGTGCTCGAATTCTAAATTTTCACAAAGAATATTTTTCTCCATTAAATGGTTTTATGTTACGCTTTGCCTTTTCCATTTTGTATGACACAGACACTGAAGACGGAGGCTTTTGATTATTCTATAGGTTGTGGACTGGGTCCATAACCTGTAGGATTTATGTATTTTGTATTCTCTTTCTATTTAAATTGATTATCAAAATACTTTTTTTTATAGTTTTATTTACATTAATATCTATTTAATTTCTTTGCTTTTTATTATTCACGACCAGCCACGTTTCATATACCTTCTAGAACAAAATGCATTAGAGTGACCTTACACAATAATTTACAATGTCATTTTTGTCCTTATAAAAGGGACCAAATTATGTGGTAATATTCAACAAATTTCATAATCGTAATCTCGTAATTTATGTCTCCATCGAACCAGTTTCGAGTTAGGTTCTTAGCCATGTTAATGGTTTATGGTCAGTAACTATTTTAAATTTATTGCCAAAGGAGTAAGGTCTAAAATGCTTCGTGGCTCATACTATGACTAGGAGTTATTTTTTTATGATTGAATTTTTATTTCTGTGGATTTTGGTTGTTATGTGGGTTCTGGTAGTTTGGCATAGGAGGTATATTATTACTGTAGTAATTATTTTGGTTATATCGTTGTTAATTTGGATTATTATATCTGTTTAAAAATTTTGTCTGTTTTGGTTATTGTCGTTATATTGATATTGGTATGAATTTTTAAATCTCATTTGGTTGTTACTGTATTGACATTGGTTTTATGATTGGTTTGGGTTGTTAAATCTCATATTGTTACCATTTTGATTGTATGGTTTGTTGTAGTATTTTTGAGGTTGATATGTTGTTCCGAAATTTTCAAATTTATTCCTTCTTCTTGTTTTCTGTACTTTTATTTCCTTTATGGTCAAGTCATATGATTGTGCAAGTGAGCTTGGTCTCATTGAGCTGATCATGGTTTCCATAGGGTATTCCCCTTTCCAAAGGGATTTCTATTATTCTTTCTAGCGTTTTCAAAAGGAAAGACGATAGCGAGATCGGTCTTAAGTCTTTTGGGTTTGTGTGTGAGCTTTTTCCAGCCTTGGGAATGAAGACTATCTTAACCGCCTCCACCCCTGCGGAATATAACCAAGTTTGAGGCAACCCTTGAATATAGCTAGTAGATTGCCTGACAGGCATCTACTGGTGTATTGCAGTTCCATTGGATGAATCCCGTTTGGCCCTAGAGATTTGAAAGGTTTGAAGCCATTAATGACCCATAAGAGTTAGTCTTCAGATATGGTATCTGATTCAACCTCGCGACCATTCATTAAACTTTCTATGTTTTGCTCAGTATTGACTGAATATCCTGGAAAGTGTGAGTCAAGAAGGAGTTCTAGTGACTCTTTGCTAGTTTTTGGAGCTACCTGCCAGAGTTTTGCGGAGTCTAGTTGTTACATTTTTTGTAAGACTTCAGAGATTCTTTGTATCTCTTCCAGTCTTCTTCTAGACGAGTATATTTTGCCCTGTTGAAAGCCTGTCTACTACTGTTCCGAAGCTTGCTCAGCTCTAATGACCACCACCGAGGTTTGGATTTACCCCTCGATTTTCTTAGCGAACTGGCTTGAGCCAGAGCTGTGTTAAGGGTTGTCGTAACAGTTCTTACTTCTGTTTCCAGCTCATTCACGTTAGTTGGAGTAGTGAATGGCTGGTTGTCTAGAGTGCCTCTCACTAGGTCTACGTACTTGTCCTAGTCTATTTTCCTGATATTTCTGACAGGCTTGGGATTTGTGTAAAGATTTGGTAATTTCAAAGGAGATATACCTACGGTCCGAAAAGGAGTGTGCTTCCAACACCTTCCATTTCCTTATTGTATCACTTAAAAATCTAGAGGCCTTATATACCTATTGCATATAATATAGGTTGGCTTGCTCCCTCTGATACATATTTGGAGCTATGTGTTTAAAATATAATCAGAAAGGCACTCACCTCTTGTGTTGATGTCCGTGCTGCCCCACACCGAATGGTGCGCGTTGACATCTGCACCGACAATCAGTTTAGCCCCCAGTTTTTGTGACTGTGCTACCTGGTCCATAAAATTTTGCCTTCGTAAAGCGTTACCGGTTTTCGCCTCCGCCACCGTCTTTTCAGCATCTTCGTCTGACGCCAGCAATTCTTCTTCAACCGTTAGAGTGGCTTTCGTCACTGCTTCAAAAAGAGAGTAGAGGCTGTCAACAGTCGATGCTCTCCTAGGCGTTGTCGCCCCGGCAGCGGTACCCTGTGGTTCCCCAGCCGTGGAGGAGGATGCACCTGGTTCTTTATTATTCTGTGGCACTCCGTCCTTCTTGTAGATTTTCATCCTTACTGATGGGAAACCATAGCTTATTATGCCGTCACATCTAGATAGAGGCTCCAGCGAGCCCGTATTGACCACAAAAGTTGCAGTGCGGAACTCACTCTTTTGGTTCCTCCATCTTAATGACCTTCCAGGTCGATGTTGGTAGCTCGGGGTTGCACACCCCGATCATTTCTAGCACCATCTTCGGGTCTGATGGCTCGGCTGGTATCCATGCCTTCTCGGCTTTTTGGACACGTGACTACTTGATGGGAGATCATCCGACCCCTGTCGTTTGAGCGGCGGATTTGGTTTAAGAACTTGTGAGAGTTCCTCCGTTATCCGCTTGGCCCATAGGACAGAAGCTTTCTGCTTCTTCGATCTTTCATCCTCTGGAACACTTCTCAAGCGTTCCAGTAGTCTGAGAGCCGATCGCCTCTCCTTCTAGTTGCGCTTTGAAGCATCAGCTACAGGGTGGGTGTCGGGGTTATTACCTTTACGGGCACCATTACTTCCACAAGGGTTGCTCCCGGCTTCCGCTGATAATTTGACCATCATATGCCGAAGCATTCGAGGGGGTCACCAAATTGAGAGGGGAAGGCATTGGTCCACCGTGGCAGCGCTTCATACCACGGTAAGGTCATAGTTACACCTCGCGGTGACCCGGTATCGAGGTAGCACCGTTATAATACAGGTATTATCCCCTGGCTGCAAATTATTCAATAGGCACGGAGTGCATACACCTTGGATTAGGGGAGAGGAGAAACGATGGTCCACCATGGCAGAGCCCCGTATCATGGTAAGGTCATTGTTAAACCTCGAGGTGACCCAATATCGAGGTAGCTCCGTTATAATACAGCCGGTTAATCTCCGCTCGATCTATCTTAGCCAGCTGGCATCATGATCCAACTGAGCTTGGCTTGGTGACATGCCACGTTGGTAACATGGTGCAGACTGTTACTGGCCGTCACCGCGTGGAGGTGTTAGACCGGGATTCTTGCAGCACTGTACGTGTTGATCCCTTTAAGACTAACTGTAGGCACGACGATTTTCATTACTATTCTATAGTTTCGATTAGTTTGAATAAACTATGTTTGTTTGAAACGTTTGGTATAAATTTTATTTTTATTTCGTGTAGTTTCTTTAGAATTATTTTTTGACATTTAATAATGTCTATAAGCCTGGCAATCGGCTGAAATCCGCCCCAGTATTTAGCTGAAATTATCAAAAAATATTTCATAAAACGTTTTAAGTAGCGCAATGCGCTGTAGCAAATTCGGTCGAGCAACGGCGAAATTTTTTTTTTATTTCTACACACTGCCTGTTCGGTAGTTCGAAACCTTCTGTCAGAAAGAATTTTTTTTTATATTTTAAAATTTTTTAATAATATTCCTTATTTTAAATTATTTACTTATTAGTATTTATTCTTTTATATAATTTTTTTTTTTTAATTGCGGTTAAAAAATCTTAAACGCGAAACACAGGCAAGCCAACTGCCAGCAGCTGCCGGCAATTAAGGCACAATTAGTGAATTACAGTTCACAAATAAAATAAATTAAATTAAATAAAACAAAAATGTTGTTTAATAACAAATGTTATGCATGTGAATATTAGTACATCGTAAAAATTTCGTAAATCAGACAAAAAAAAAAAGCAGCAATATTTCTATGACGTCATACATATAAAATGGCGGCGCTCTAATGAGAAGGCCACCTAATGATAATCAGAGTGGTAATGTTTTTTGCATGGAATATCAAGGAAATGCCAATATTAGTTATATTAGCTGTATAAAATTCTAAAAAGGCATCAATTAGAATTTGATAATTGCTTGTAATTTTTTTTTAGGCAACATTTTTGACACTAGGGTTGCATTCCAAAATAGACGACGGTGTCATGTGTTATACAGTTGTCCACCTCCTGCATGGACATTCCCTTTCATTCACTCAATCACCAACAGAGTGATGAAATATGCTTATATTTTCTGTTTTTCTAAATGCCTCTCAATTTCCTATAGATTCAAAAAACTTACAAACAGATTTACCGGGGATTTAAAAATTTTTACATGTAATGCAAATATTTTGTGTTTTTGTGCAAGACCGTTTTAATAGCTAACAACTCTGTTGGCTTGACTTTTACGTATAAAAGTGTGCATGTAATTATGGTCATAAAATAAGATTAAAATTATTTGGGTTAAGTGGAAATGTTATTTGAGACTTCCGATAAAGAGTGTTGGACTCTTGTGTGGTCATCGTAGTTCTTGTCGTCGTGGTGGTCTCATGCTTGAGTTGTGGTAACTCGCGCACTTACAGGGACACCAGATAGTAATGGTAGAGCAGAGGGAATCATTGACGTCTCAGGTTCGAGTTACCACTAGGCTAGATTGATTCATTGCCAGAAAAGTGATCTGAACTGAATCCACAAGGTATGCTCTATCAGTTTTTAAGGAATATAAGTCGCCTGGTCCAGATGGGATTTTCCCAGCAATGTTGAAAAAGGACGGAGACAAAGTAATGAGCTCGCTAAATCATATCTATACGGCATGTTTAGCACACGGGTTTGTTCCATCCGCCTGGCGGGGGGTCAGAGTAGCTTTCTTACCCAAACCTGGGAAAGATGACTATACCCTCACAAAAAGCTTTAGACCCATTAGTTTATTAAAGTGTATAGAGCGAACAGTTGATTTGTAAATTAGACCAAACATTCTTAAACGCAATCCTCTCAACATGAATCAACAAAATCGAAGGTAGCATAAGTCATTACGCTCTGGGGACAATCGTGGACATAGATGCGGTATTTAATAACGCTTCCTTTTATTCAAAGTGCAACTTAGTGCATGCACATGGGGTACCTAGCACTCTTGTAAGATGGATACAACATATGTTGGCTAACAGAATAATTCAAATTAGTACAGACTAAGACAAGGTCACCATAAGCGTGCAGAAAGGCGGAGTCCTCTCCTCGCTACTCCGGTGCTTTGTAGTCAACTTCTTACTAGAAGAGATCTCAGGACCCAACGTACACATACAAGCATACGTTGATAATGTTTGCCTACTTACATCAAAGAAGTTTTTAGGAACTCCTTGCAACCACTTGCAAGCGGCCATTGACAAGCTTGATGAGTGGTGTAATCGACCCGGTCTGTCTGTCAACCCTAACAAAACTAGTATAATATTGTTTACTAGGAGGAGACAGACGAATGACATCCTACTGTAATGATAGCAAAATAACATATTCAAATAATATTTAAAATAATAGTTATAATAGTAAGTAAACTAATACCTAGGCTAAGTAATTAAGATGATCACTTTATCGGACCATCGGTCCGATGCTTTCAGATCACCGGTCCGATGCTTTCAGACCAGCGGCAAGACGGTTACCTGATCAAAAGTTCTATTGATAGTCCTAACGGGACTAAAAGTTTAAACTGTAACATATAAAAAGGGCGCCGTCTTGCCGAAAAAGAAATCACGAAAGGCGCCAAAATCATATATCGATAACATAACTGCAAATCGTGCGTTGTAATTAAAACTGTAAAATTTTTATTTGGTATTATCTACGACATTATTAAATGATCTCATGATCTCTCATCCCCGAAAGAAAAATTTTACTCATTTTTCAATGCTGTGTACATATACAGTAATCTATACTAATTATATGAAATTAAAGACGAAAATTTTGTCACGCTTTCAAACAAAATATACTGAACCGATTTAAATAAATTTTTTAAAAGACGAAAGAATAGCCGAATAATGCTCACAGAGCAGCGTTTCGTCACTACTTATAAATATTGTGTTTGTTGTTTTTGTTGTTGTAGTATAATATAAATTGTTTCATCAGATTCTAATTAGGATATTTGAAGGAATTAGTAATTGGACAAAGGAAAAGCATGTGCTCTCTTTTTTTCTTATGCTTTTAACGGGTTTGACAAACGAAGAAAAAAACGCGAAGCGAAGCGCGCCGGGATTGCTAGTTTTCAATATTTTTTCCTTTTTTCAATGCTTTGTGATTTTAAATTTTTAATATATACAGTAGTTATTCGGTTGTGTGAACATCCGATTGTGTGAACATCCAGTAGAATGAACAAAAAAATGGCCAACCAATTTTTATACAGCAGCAGAGTGAACAAAGCATGTCTCGATTATGTGAATAGTACCAATATTTTACTGTTTTTTTTTTTTAAACGCATTTTCGTTTTGTTTTTGCATGCGAATATCGAAAACAAAGCAAAACAAATAACGAATTTCGTTCTCTCGCACAGAGTGACTAACTGACCTAACGGTTCCTGGAATTACTTCAATTAGATTTGACAGTTTGTTGTTGTTCACTAGCTTGGGACAAGATAAATTCTAACATTGTGCAAAAGTGTTGGAAAAACGTTTTGAGTAATGACGAATCTTATGATCTTGAAGGATACACAAGCACCGGTAGCGGAATTATTTAACCTTGAATCTCAGTTTAGTAGTGCGTACCAATGCTCAATAGATGATATTAAAAATTGGAGCGATAATGATACTTTTGAAGTTTTAAATGAATGTGACAATGCGAGGATGCCTGTGCATAAAATTGCAGTAAACTCCTCAGAATTACCTCCTCCTCGGGTCGTTATTTGGACTGAAGAGAATTGTACAACTCATGACTTATTTGTGGTTCGTAAATCTAGATAGCAAACACTGCATATGAAGTTAAGTGCAAACAACAGACAAACGCAATTAACAGATTTTTTTAAAGTTCAGTATGCCATTACATTATCCATTTCAACCATGTCTTTATGAATTTTAATCATTGTTAAAAATATTTAATTTTTTATCAATAATACACAATTTCTTAAATTTTTATCACATAGGAAATATAAAGAGTAAATATAAATGTTTATATATACCTGCAGAACTGCTACCTCCGTTATGTGAACAATTAAATTCAGTAAACAAGGCGTTTGTTGGAACAACGCAAACAAAGTTGTTTAATTTTAGTTTACTTAGTAAGGCATATTCCTTGACAACGAGGTAAGGCACACAGTGACGTCACTAGTAAGGCTTCAAAATGCAATACGGTCGCAAGACTCCATCGACCTACAGGTCAAATCCCTCGATGTACTCACACACAACGGGCAGATCTTCAACAAATTTGCATTCTATAAAATCACGTTCCACATGCTCCGTGCGTATACCTTGGTATCAGCGGCCACTGCTCAAGAATAATCAATACATCGACGCCATGCTTATTGGCCTGTTCGCCATTTTTCTGTCACTCTTCACAATTGGCACCACTATCTTTGATGTATATTGCTATGCCATGGCCGCACCGGGCTCCACACACTATGGCTACTACATTATATCTTATGAATTTGTATATGTAGGCAACAAGCATGTACGCAACATGCTGATTGTATTCGCCCTCTTCTCGCTCGTCTTGGGTTTGATTAACTTATTTACAAGCATACTGCTGGTTATTGCATTGCGCAAGGAGTACGAGCGCAAAATATTACCGTGGCTTTGGACTTTTGCCGTATTTACCGTATGGCGTTCCTTATCGCTGATCTTCTTTGCAATTGTCAATGATTTATATTTCGCATATAACGTGCTTATGGTGCTGCTGTGGAGCGTTTTTGTGATCCTCTCGATTTTCGGCTGGGCTGTTGTCTATTCATTATTCTTAGAGCTGGTCGACTTGCCAAACTTGAGGATTTGGCGCATTTACGAATGGGCACCATGGCTTCATTGCATGCCTCAACCGCTAACTCCTTAGCAGGATCGCGTCCGACAACGCCACATAGCACAGTATCTACTATGCCGGTGGGCTAAATTTCAAAAATTTTATGCATTACGAAAAATCAAACAGTTTTATACCATCCGTCCAGTTGTAATCTCGGCAGCTCTGCTGCATTACTCGAATCATTTACAACGCAACATTCCTTTTTGTTGTTTTACAATTACGCCAATAGTGCCTTAAAAAAAATAATTAAGCAAAAAGTTCTGTTGACATATTTAATGAATCACAAATTTTAAAAATATACACAACAATATTTTATTAGTGTAAGTTTGTCAATCGTGTTCGTCCAATTTTTAAATTGTACAAGTTTTGAAATGTTTGTATAAGAACAAAATCGTTCATAACAGTGTAATTATACAACATATTTTTTTTAAATAAATAAGTGTCTGAGCACAGTAAATTTTAAGGCGTGTTTGAATTAGTTCATACAATCGAATAACTACTGTATGTATTAAAATTTTTGTTTATTTTCCTTTTTTTTTTTTGTCGGAAGTTGAATAGTCGTTTTTTCTTATGAAATTTTATGAGAAAATTTTTAAATTTTTAGCTTATTTCATTATTTGTATATAATTTTTACATTCTTCTTATGTACTTTATTTTTTATTTAATATTTTTTCAATTTAAATTTTTAAAAAAATATGGCGCTCTCATTTTTTTGTTAAATATGATAGTGGATTTAATTGTTTTGTAAAGAAAGATAAATGTAAAATAAAACTTGTTCGACTCACGACCAACTCATGAACAGTATTAACGTAATTATTGCCATGGTAGTTAATATTGTCCTTGATGATGCAGTGTTGTTGCTTCTTAGATTCTCGGCACTTTCGTTGTGTTTTCTGGTTTATTCTTTTGTATGTTAAATTTTGTAAAATTTTTCTTGTGGGTTTCACAATTACTTTGTTTGCACTGTTTTTCTTTTGGTTTTAGAAATTATAAATAATATTTTTGTAAAAGTTTTCTTGTGGGTTTTAAAATTACTTTGTTTGCACTGTTTTTCTTTTTGTTTTGGAAGTTGTAAATTTTTCTTTTATTATGTTTTTTTTATTTGTTTCTAGTTGTACTATCATATCTATACGGCATGTTTAGCACACGGGTTTGTTCCATCCGCCTGGCGGGGGGTCAGAGTAGCTTTCTTACCCAAACCTGGGAAAGATGACTATACCCTCACAAAAAGCTTTAGACTTATTAGTTTATTAAAGTGTATAGAGCGAACAGTTGATTTGTACATTAGACCAAACGTTCTTAAACGCAATCCTCTCAACATGAATCAACAAAATCGAAGGTAGCATAAGTCATTACGCTCTGGGGACAATCGTGGACATAGATGCGGTATTTAATAACGCTTCCTTTTATTCAAAGTGCAACTTAGTGCATGCACATGGGGTACCTAGCACTCTTGTAAGATGGATACAACATATGTTAGCTAACAGAATAATTCAAATTAGTACAGACTAAGACAAGGTCACCATAAACGTGCAGAAAGGTTGTTCGCAAGGCGGAGTCCTCTCCCCGCTACTCCGGTGCTTTGTAGTCAACTTCTTACTAGAAGAGATCTCAGGACCCAACGTACACATACAAGCATACGTTGATAATGTTTGCCTACTTACATCAAAGAAGTTTTTAGGAACTCCTTGCAACCACTTGCAAGCGGCCATTGACAAACTTGATGAGTGGTGTAATCGACACGGTCTGTCTGTCAACCCTAACAAAACAAGTATAATATTGTTTACTAGGAGGAGACAGACGAATGACATCCTACTGTAATGATAGTAAAATAACATATTCAAATAATATTTAAAATAATAGTTATAATAGTAAGTAAACTAATACCTAGGCTAAGTAATTAAGATGATCACTTTATCGGACCATCGGTCCGATGCTTTCAGATCACCGGTCCGATGTTTTCAGACCAGCGGCAAGACGGTTACCTGATCAAAAGTTCTATTGATAGTCCTAACGGGACTAAAAGTTTAAACTGTAACACATAAAAAGGACGCCGTTTTGCCGAAAAAGACAATCAGAATCGGAGACGCATATAATCAGCGCGCAATCACTTTCAACTAGCGAGTTAAATTAGAGACGCTTATAATCATCGCCCAACCGCTTTCAATAAGCGAATCACTCTAATAATAAAAGATTCTTATGAAAGCCTAGCTACATGCGTAGTAGTAGCAATTACCATAATTAATAATAATAATAAATAAAAGAAAAGCCTGATACCGGCTGATAACTAAAAAATTAAACATGTCTCATTCAACAATAACTATAAAGTTATTACATGGCGATTCTGCAAATTAACACAATTAAGTTTTTTTTTTCCAACTTGTGTTATTTATTGAATCTCCTTTCAGAGGACTAACAATAACATTCCAACTTTTGCTACTAATTGTTTATTTAGTCTAGCTTAACCATTAACTAAATTGGGCAACGGGCCGCACAAATATCATTGGGCTGGACGATCATTTCGTTGTAGGCGTGTGTTTGAGTTCTTTCTGGCTAGCGATCTCGCCAGAATGTTTTTATGGTTTAATTATTTAGTAGAGTACCTGTCTTGTAGCTCAGCTATGACGGTATTGACGAATGGGACTTTGAGGTCGCTGTGTATATTGACGTTTCGAAAGTACCATGGTGCACCTGTGATAGTTCTAAGTATTTAAGACTGTGCTCTTTGGATTACCTCTGTATTGCTGGCGGATGCGTTGCCCCATAATTGGAAGCCATATGTCCATATAGGCTTGATAATTGGGTTGTACAGCAGCACTTTATGATCTCGGCATAGGGGGATACGGTGATTAATAAGCCAATGCAGGTTTATGGCTTTGAGCTTAATTTGTGTCTTCTTGGCTTCTATGTGCTTTTTCCAAGTGAGACGTAAATTTACTATTGATACTATTGATACTATTGACAACGTAAAAATAAACACGCGAAGCCTAAATTATTTTAATATAACAGAACCAACTGGATGATAGGAACGGATATCGTGGTTGAAAGGGACCTTTTGACAAAAGGGCAAGTAAGAAAATAAGCGATGCTCCAACTAAAAGAAGACATAATGGGCCGCAGTAAAGCTCACAAAATCTTGGTCCGAGATGACAGGATAAAAAATACAAAATGAAATCAACAGGACGTGCTTGTTGGCGACCAGGCAGGAGCAAGAGCAACGATAGCGCGTCTATACGACAATGACATGGCCAGCAAACTCGATATATCCCTAGATACACTAATAGCAAAAATTAGTCAAAAAAACTTATAAAAAAAACACATTACAGAAATAACAATATTAATAGTCATGCAAACAACGTAGATTTTAATATAAGTAATTTTAATAACTCTATCGTAGATAATCATATAGTAATAATCGATAATAATAGCTTTAAGTTATCATTATTAGCATATAATATAGCTGGCCTGGCAAATAAAAAATTGTTCAGCAAATTCTTCGAGTATGTTCAAGCGCACGATATATTTATGCTAGCCGAGACTTTTGTGAGGAAAATAGCATAGGCTACTTAGAAAAGTTCTTCAATAAACACGATTTTCACTGGATTCCAGCAGTCAGGAAGTCAACGAATGGGCGTGCAAGTAGAGGACAGCTACATGGGGTTGAGCCAAAACTTTCGCCGCTCACTCAAGTGGAGCTTCGCCAAAAGAAAGACAGCGATGACAATTGAGCTGTACTGGGAACGAGAAACGCTCTGTATCTTTCCGACGTACCTCAATTGTAGCAATTAGGAAAATGACTTCGTAGACCTCTATGACGGTATGATGGAGGAAGCCCCGGTAAATGTAATGGTAATAGGAGACTTAAACCCCAAGTTCGTAAGAGTGCTAACACGCGCGTATAACTACATATACGAACTAGAAAGGCAGGGCTATAGTCGGGCGTAACCGACTATAGAAAACCCTGTACCGAAGCCAAAACTTAATATATTTTTTTGTTGCTTTAATATTTTGTATTCATTATGTAAGGATATCTCAAGAAAAAAAAATTTTTTTTTTTGTAAAAGCCATTTTTCGGCCGTTCGTTCCTATGGCATCTATATGTTATAGTGCACCGATATTTATCATATTTAGGAATATGATTTGAGTTTACTTAGAATCAATAAATCCAAAATTTGGTAACGATATCTTAATAAACAAAAAAGTTTTTCTCAGTAAATGTTGTTTTTCGGCCGATCCTTCCTATGGCAGCTATATGTTATAGTAAACGGATATTTATAACATTCGGGAATATTATTGGATATTACTTAGAATTGGTAAATCCAAAATTTGATAACGATTGCTTAATATACAAAAAAGTTTTTCTCAGTAAATGTTGTTTTTTGGCCGATCATTCCTATGACAGCTATATGATATAGTAAACCGATATACATAGTTTTTAGATATGTGATTGGACATTAGGTAAAACAATTAAATCCCAAATTTTGTAAACATATCATAAAAAATAAAGCGGTTTTTGTTACTAAATATGGCTTTTTGGCCGATCATTCCTATGGCAGCTATATGTTATAGATCGAATATCGAAAGAAAAAAATAAACTCGTTATGCCTATGAATTGGCAGAGTCTTCGTGCCAAATTTGGTGGTTGTAGGTCTTACCGTTTCCGAGATCCGTGCGTTCATACGGACAGACGGACAGACGGTCAGACGGACAGACGGACATGGCTATATCGACTCGCCTTTCGATGCTGATCAAGAATATATATACTTTGTGGGGTCTGCCACGCCTCCTTCTGCCTGTTACATACATTTGCACAACTTTAATATACCCTTTACCATTTTTTGGTACAGGGTATAAAAAGGGCGCCGACGAGCTTCCTAGAAAACATTATATATCCGATTTATAAAAATGGCAATCCCAACGAGGCCGCTAACTACGCAGGGATATCTTTCTTAAACAGCGGGATGGAAATCTCTACCACGATAATACTGGAAATACTCACAACATGGGTAATTGAAAATAACCGACTAACTAAATTCCAAACAGGTTTCAGGAAGCACTATTCAACAGTGGACAAAATTTTCACTTTGTCAGCAGTGGCGACAGAACACCTAGAGAAAAAACAACTAGAAAGGCTGGGCTATAGTCGGGCGTAACCGACTATAGAAAACCCTGTACCCAATCCAAAACAAAAACATTTTTTTTTTAGTAAATGCCATTTTTCGGTTGATCGTTCCTATGGCAGCTATATGTTATAGAAACCGATATTTATTATATTCAGGAGTAAGATTGGATATTGTCTAAAACTGTCAAATCCAAAATTTGGTAACGATATCTTAATAAACAAAAAAGTTTTTCTCAGTAAATGTTGTTTTTCGGCCGATCGTTCCTATGACAGCTATATGTTATAGTAAACCGATATTTATCATATTCAGGAGTATAATTTGATATTGCTTAAACCCAATAAAATAAAAAAGTTTTTCTCAGTAAGTGTTGTTTTTCGGCCGATCATTCCTATGACAGCTATATGATATAGTAAACCGATATATATAATATTGAGATATGTATTTGGGAATGAGCAACAACTATTAAATTAAAAATTTGGTGAAGATATCTTGAAAAACAAAAGGGTTTTTGTTACTAAATGTGGGTTTTCGGCCGATCGTTCCTATGGCAGCTATATCTTATAGGTCGAATATCGAAAAAAAAAAAACTCGTTATGCCTATGGATTGGGAGAGTCTTCGTGCCAAATTTGGTGATTGTAGGTCTTACCGTTTCTGAGATCCGTTTGTTCATACAGACGGACAGACAGACGGACAGACGGACATGGCTAGATCGACTAGCCTTTCGATGCTGATCAAGAATATATATACTTTATGGGGTCTGCCACGCCTCCTTCTGCTTGTTACATACATTTGCACAACTTTAATATACCCTTTACCATTTTTTGGTACTGTTTCTATTCTTCATAGACTTTAAGGCAGCGTTTGACACGATAGACCGCAGGAGCCTAATACTAAAGCTGAGTTATTTGGGCTTGTCAATCCAAAATTATAAAGATCATTGAAAGCCTTTACAGCGGAAACAAAACAGCAGTATGGGATGGTGAAAACCTATCTGACGGGTTCCAGACGAATATGGGTGTAAAACAAGGCTGTAGATTGAGTTCATTATTGTTCTCGCTGTTTGTTAACGACATTGTGGATATATTACCAGGCGGAGTCATATCGCGGAGCAAAGGATTAAAGTACTTATGTACGCAGATGATATGGTGATTCTAGCTGACAGCCCGAAAATGGTGGAAGATATGATAGATAAGATGTACGCGTACTGCGAAATCTGGAATCTAAAAATAAATGCAGATAAATCAAAAATAATGATAGTGAAAAATAGAAGAGGAAGAATGGCCGTTGCAAACAAGTGGTACCTGACCAATGAGCCTATCGAAGTAGTCAAAGAGTTTAAATATCTATGAGTCACCCTCACAGCGGATATGAATTTCAAAAAGCATGTAGCACTGAAGCTAAAGGACGCGAAAAAAGCCATATATAGTACTTGGAACACATTCTTAGGTAAGAAAAATGTTGACCATAGCGCAAAGTATAAGCTTTTTGAGGCAACAGCAAGGGCTATAATGTGCTACGCAGCACAGGTATGGGGATGGGACAAATTTAACGATTTAGAACGACTTCAAACATATTATGTTAAAAGAACATTAAAATTGCCATCGAATACGCCTAATTACGCTATCGCCCTGGAAACAAATCTCGCCTCAATGTATACGTACGCTCTTTCGATGCACTTTGTGTATATAAGATACACAATGGAATTCAAGGAGGACAGACTACCTAGAACTGTCACGAGCTATCTTTTTACAAACAAGGTCGTAATTCTTTGAGAAATGGAAGAGTTTAGCAGATAAATATAACGTCGCGTGGATTCCAAATGACACCAGCACGTGGAGAAAAATGCATGAAGAAGTACTGCTGAAGGGAGAACAAGATAGAAAAATCAAGCATATTATACAAGCGAGAAATAGTACCGAGAATTAAGCTAACAGCTAGAGGATAACAAATATTTTACTAACAATCTGGGCATACAAGATATCGCGAATATCTTTAAAGCAAGAGTGGCACTGTTGACCTGATATATATGCCATATAAAAGAAGAACTTGTGAGAATTGCACTATTTGCAATATGGGCGTCAGGGAAGATTCTTTGGGGGAGAGAGGGCGGTGACGCACGTCAGACAGACATGCCACTGGTATTATAAGCTCATAGTTCATAAGAGTGAAATTTTATGAAAGAAAAATGAACCAAAAACAAAAGAAATTGAAAAATAAAGAACTACTACTATTAATAGAACCAACTAGAGAATCAATAGACAATTCAAAATTAAAATTAGAAAAATTAGAAAATAATTTCCCGCCGTTCATAAATAAAAAATTAAAAAAGTTATGCAGTCAATATATAGACCTATTTGCCCTAGAGACAGAAAAAATTACAATTAATAATTTTTATAAACCAAAATTTAAATTAATAACAGATGAACCTACATATATTAAAAACTATAGGTCACCCCACAGTCAAAAGGATGAAATTAATAAACAAGACGAAAAATAATTAAAAGATGACATTGTAGAGCCATTAATATCATCTTATAACAGTCCTATGTTACTAGTACCCAAAAAAACATTGCCAGGGACAGAAAATAAAAGATGGAGATTGGTAGTAGATTACAGGAAAATTAACAAAAAATTAATAGCTGACAAATTCCCATTGCCACGCATAGACGATATACTAGACCAGTTAGGTCGGGCGAGGTTTTTCTCGTGCCTGGACCTATCATCTGGATTCCACCAGATAGAACTACACCTTGGTTCTAGAAATATAACGACATTTTCAACCGACAGAGCGTCATATCGCTTTAAAAGATTGCCTTACGGTATCAAAATACCACCTAACCCATTCCAAAGAATAATGTCCTTAGCATTCTCAGAATTATCACCTGAAAAAGCCTTCCTATAGATGGACGATCTGGTAGTCATAGGATGCTCGGAGAATCACATGCTTACCAATCTAGAAACCATTTTTAAAACATGGAGAAAATACAATTTAAAATTACACCCTTAGGAATGCACATTCTTTGGCCACGAAGTAACATTCTTGGGCCATAAATGTACAGACAAAGGGATACTCCCAGATGACAACAAATTGAATACAATTAAAAAGTATCCTACAAAACACTACACAAAACGGGGACGAAGCGAAACGCTTCGTAGCCTTCTGTAATTATTACTGACGCTTTATACCTAACTTCCCGGAATTATCCCGCCACATAACAAGGTTAAGCAAAAATGATACTCCATTCGAATGGACTAAAGATTGTAATAATGCATTCAAATACCTGAAAAAGCAATTAATGAGCCCAAAAATTCTTACGGTGCTAAGTCAAGTACATGACGGCATACAGCTACCAATATTTTATACAGGGTTAGGCACTCCAAGTGTTACCAATTTCATAGCGATATATCTGGCAACTCTAAGCTCCGATTTATGTCAAATTTACACCAATGACAGCTGACTATATTGTTCATAAGCTACCAAAAGCATATACGTTTAAGTTTTGTAGAACAAAAGATATTCGAAATGGAATTTAAATGTAATAGTGTGATTGCGTTATATTTGAGTGGAAAATCACAATCAGCTATTGTTCGTGACCTCAGCCATCTCAATGTGAATAAAATGTTTGTCTCTCGCACCATTAATCGTTATAATGACACAGGCTGCATCGCCAAACGCAATTTTGGTGGACGAAAAAAAAACAGCAACAGCACCTGAAATGGTTCGGAAAATGAAGGCTCGACTTCAACGAAATCCTCGTCGTAGTGGTAATCAAATGGCCAAAGAACTGAAAATATCCCAGCGAAGCATTCGGCGCATACTTTAAAATGAGCTCAAGGTAAAGGCTTAAAAGTCCCAAAAGGCACACGATCTTACCCCAAAGCAAAAAAAAGCTAGACTCGAAAGAGCAAAGGAGTTGTTACGCTTGCACGAATGTGGCGCATTACCAAACATTGTGTTCTTTGATGGGAAAAATTTTCCAATAGAGCAGTTCATAAACTATCAAAATAATTTTGTTTAACTGAACGCACATACGAAAATTTGAGCTTATGAATGGCCACCCGAAGTAATTTTCCATCCCAAGGAATGATGTTGGCAGCTGTGACCGCCGATGGACGCTCTCCAGTCGATTTCATTGATCCTGGAATAAAGGTCAATGCGACTTTTTATCGGGAAAATGTTTTGGAAGCTGCTTTGGAGCCGTGGGCACGCAAACATTTCGGTCGTACACCATTGAAGTTCCAAAAAGAGTCGGCACCGTCTCATAGAGTTCGTGTGAACTAAGAATGGTTAAAAAATCATGTGCTATACCTTATTTCGTCCACACAATGGCTTTCCAATACGCCAGATGCAAAGGAGTTGAAGTTGGTGAAGTGAAATTAGCAGATGTGCTCAACATGAGCTCCGCGTTTTTTCCTGAAATTAAATACGTTAAATACTATTTATCTCTGTGGTTTATACTCACAAGTCCTCGCGACGCTGCTGCCCTACCGTGGTTGCTGCCTGCTGCCTTGCGCGTATGTTATTTTCCTGTAAAACCGAAGAAATTAGTAAATTGCAATATTTGCAATTCATACTTACTTGTGGTTGCCGGCTTGTAAGCTGTTCAGCGGTGGTAGGGCCATCTAACACTGCACTGATCGCGCAAATTAGGGTGCGTATCAACCACACTTCAAATTTTGAGTGCGCATTCAAATCCCTCACCTCCCGTTGGTAAAAAGTGATTTGCACGGCCAACTAAGTCATCAAATCGACAGCATGAGTGTCGTACGCACCCCTTGCTACCCCGAGCAACACTTCTGCTCCATCGAGTAACATACCTGCCACATCGGCGCCCGAGTTCCACCAGCCAGCAAGCCAAGGTGTCAAATGGCAGCTGGTTACGAAGAAAAAAGTTCTGCCGAAAACAAAACCTACGCGGACAGACCCAATCATAGTCAAAGTGTCCAGCGAGAAATCTTTCGCCGACGGTCAGAGGTGACCCTGAACTGCAGAAGCTTGGCAATGGTGTCAAGGCCATTAGGCAGTCAGCAACTGGTGATCTACTGATTAGAATGGCCTAGGCGGCCGATCCGAATACCGAGTCTCTCCAACAGGGGATTACAAGTAGGCTTGGTGCACAGGCCGTCAAACTTACGGAGATGTCGCTTATTGAGATTTGGGACCTAGACGACATTACGACGTCATGTGAAGTAGTCGAAACTCTCCAAGCTCATATCGAGAACATCTAGTTCCCGCCAGACGCGCAGGTCAACATGAGGAAGGCGTACGGAGCAACTCAAATCGCCACAGTTAAGTTGCCAGCTACCCTCGCTGCGAAACTCGTCCAGGCGGGTAGAGTACGTGTCGGCAAGGCAATGCCCTAGTACTTACGACCTGTCAGGGGCTTGCTTCAAGTGCGGCCTACCGGGACATATGGCAGTCATGCCCCAGGACCCCTAAATGTATCGTGTGCACACGTAAAGGAGCTACAGAGGCGGCGCACTCTACGGGCTGTTTCAAGTGCCCGTTGTACCGGGAAGCGGTCAAAAAGGCCCACCATAGATGATTTATGTTTTTTCTAGTTCTCCCCACGAAGCAATGCTTTACGGCAGTACCGCGGGGAGTAACTATAGTTCCGTTATTGTTGTTGTTTACTGTTATTATTGAAATAAAAAAAAAAAAAGAAACGCCAGAAGCAAATCCGATGGATTTTCCATTCCATATTGGCCATTTTAGAGGGCAAGGTGAGGACTAGAAAATATGCCAGTATGGATGCGCTTAAGAAAGCCATTGTACGGGATTGGGCTAAAATACCGCAGGACCACATTCGTGTAGCATGCAACTCATTTTTTGACTGTTTGAAGGTCATAGTCAAGGCAAAAGGTGGCCACATTGAGCTGAGATGATGGGATTCTAAAATTTTGATTATTTCCACACATTTTTGTAGTTTGAATCAATAAAAAATAAGTTAACACAAAAAAAAATATGGTCGTTTGAATTGGTAACACTTGGACTGTCTAACCCCCTTCATCAAAAGGATTTACGAAAGAAGAAGCTAATAAATCCACTATTGAACAGGAATTGACAGCAATTCACTGGGCGATAAAGGATTTTAGGCCATACATATTTGGGAAAAATTTCTTTGTCAGAAGCGACCATAGGCCATTAACATACTTATTCGCACTCAAAAACCCATCATCGAAACTTACACGCATGTGACTTGACTTAGAGGAATACGATTTTGAAATTAAGTACTTGAGGGGAAAACATAATCATTCAGCAGATGCACTATCAAGAATAGATTTTAAACATATAAAAAATATAGAGAAACAAAATTATATAAAAATAATAACAAGACAACAATCAAAAAAGAATAAACAAAATATTATAAAAGTAGAGAAACCAAAAATCACCATACCTAAAATAAGTGAAGCACTTAACAAAAGTGAATTTAAACTATAACAAGAATTAACATTCAAAGGCACACTAATTCAAATTAGAAAAGGCCGTAAAATATTGCAAGAATTTACAGTTAACAAACTGATTGCTCAAGAAAAAATCGACTTAGGTAAATTTTTTTCTAGGATCAATAAGGAAGCCAGCATTCAAAAAAATAACAAATTCAAGCTTTCATTAAATGATGAAAAAGAAAGAACAAGGAAACAAATTTATAAAAGGCAATTTAACATTAGTGTTAACGCCAAAACTAATTAAATAAAAGAATAAAGACAAAATTTTGGAAATATTACATAAATACAATGATAACCTAATAACTGGAGGACATCAAGGAATATAAAGAACATTAAATATAATAACAGAAAAATTTGAATGGAAAAATATGACAGAAAATGTAAGAAATTATATAAAGCAATGCGAGGCATGAAAGAGAACAAAACTCTTCGAAAACCAAAACACCCAATGATAATAACTCCAACCCCACCAACACCATTCGACACAATGTTGTATCTATTAATGAAGGCCCATTACCGAATTTCGGAACCGGTAAAGAGTATATTGTAACAATAATCTGTGACCTATCTAAATACCTTATAACAATACCTACACCAAACAAATGCGTAGAAACTAAAGCTAAAGCATTAGTTGATAACTTTTTATTAATCTATGGTACACCGAGAAAACTAATAATAATAATATGGGACTAGAATATAAAAATCAACTCCTACAAGAGCTATGCACACAGTTAAAAATAGAAAATATTACATCAACCGCCTACTACCATCAAACACTTGGTACGGTAGAACGTGTGCATAGAACTTTCAATAAATATATCAGGTCCTATATAGGAATCAACTGTGAGACTAATAGGACGAATGGATAGTATACTTTAGTTACTGTTATAACACCACACCATTAATGACACATAACTACTGCCCATTCGAATTAATATTTGGCAGATTTAGATTTCCTAAAAAGTAATACTATGGACCCAATTTACAATATTGTGTCATATAGCAAAGAACTACAATATAAATTACAGATAGCACACTAACGTGCAAAAGAAATACTAATTAAAACAAAAGAAAAACAAAAGTTACTGTACGATAGGAATACGCATAGTTTTGGAATTAGCTATAGGAGATTTAGTTTTTATACAAAATAATGCAGGTCATAAGCTAGAAAGTATAACATAAGGATAGATTAAAACTCATGAATTAAATAAACACAAAATTTTTAATTAATCATAAATAAATTTTCCACTTCGCTTGTTATTTTTTGTGGTTTCTATTTGTTTGCTTGGAGACTGCTTGTCTCGATTTCGTTTAAGATTTAACTGTTCTGTGGTGTTTTTTGTTTCTGCGTTAGAATTTTTATTGTTTATTGTTGGTGTTGACTGTGGATATGTTACTGCTGCTGTTGTTGTAGATGTTGATGACGAGTTCGGTGTGGTTACCGAATTAGTTGTTTGTGCTGTTAAATAGGATAATAAGAAGGGTTCTATTAGATTATGCATATTGGTTGTTGTTGCCGTTGGTGAAGCTATAGGTGCAGTTGTTGAGTAAACAGATGCTAATGTAGAAGCAACTGTTGCAGCTGTTGTTGTAGATGTGCTTTGAGTTGTTAATGTTGTTGTCGCCGTTGGTGGATTCGGAGTTGTTGCAGTTGAGCACTGAGCGCTCCACGTTAGCGAATTTGTTGTGGTAGGGCATGACAAGGAAGGTGAGGAAGAACGCGCTCTCCCTTCGTTTGCAGAGAAGGATGAGCGTATTGTAAAGTAGCCAATGTGGTTGCTATTAGACAGCCTTCGCTCGTTCGGAGCATTAGGCATTATTATGTTTATTACACTTTTCCATTTGATTATTTAAATCACTTAGCTGAATGAATTTTTTTTTTTTAATGCAATGTTAAAGAGTCACTGTCTCATATGTTTTGCACTTTTGTTGGTTAATATGTATATAGATATACTTTAAATCACAGGACGATTATTAGGAAAGTCCGATCGCGTTCACAGCTTAACTGAAATTGAATTGCTAAGCGGAATTGGCTGTATATTATTTGGACCAGTAGCCATAATTAACTATGCATGGCTGTTAACTTACACTTTATGTTTTACCAGGAATGTGTTTCCAGCATCTGTCAAAGAAATTGCATGATAAAAGTAAAAATGAAAAGAGCAAATGTTGTGCGTTAATGCTTTGCTTTGCAAAAATAGTCATAATGCCTCGCTGTCAAGCATAATAGTGTAAGCAAACTTCGTATTTTATTTTGATATATCTAATGTGAATAAGGTGGGACAGAAACAAAACAAGTCACTAACTGGCCACTGATAATACTGAATGTGATGTTTATCATTACATAGTTTCTAAATGTCCATCCATTTCTAATCCTATTATCAATAAATTTAAGTTTGCCCATAAGCGCTCTATTTCTTCCTTTAAAATTATTGTTCCGGCCGATTATTTCGCGGAATTGCTTAAGCCCGACTTTTGGCCTAGTAATTGTATTGTGCATGAATATGATTACAAAGATCCGAATAAAGCACCACCTATTGTAGCTTATTTGGTTCCGGTACCAAAAAACGCAAAAAGTGCGGCAAAACAGAAAAAAATTAGGTTATTCTCAACTGTCCACTTTGTTAGTATCTTTTCGAAACGTTAGAGGAATTAATTCTAAACTCAAAAGGTTATTTCTTGATAGCTTTTCTTTTGATTCTAATATTATTGTTTTTGTTGAAACTTGGCTCCGTCCAGAAATCCTTAACTCAGAGATTATTAATAGTAGTTTTGTTACTTTTAGGAGAGATCGATCTGCGAGAATTGGTGGTGGTGTCCTAATTTCTGTTGGATCGTCCCTATGTGCTGATGAAGTATTTACCCCTTTCTCTGATAACATTGAGTTTCTTTGTGTAAAAGTTTCGGTTAACAATTGCAATATATTTTTAACTTGCTCTTACATTCCACCTTCGTCTGATGATACAATTTACACTGCTCATGTGGACTCTACAAAATTCGTCGACTCTCTTCTCCACACCGCTGACTATTTATTAGTCATGGGCGATTTTAATTTCCCGCTAGTTTCTTGGTCCCCTTCTGAACTTTCAAATTCCCTAATACCTAGTTCATTGTGTAAATTTGTTGATACAATAAATTGTGTTACGAATTGCATACGAATTGCATGAATCGTTCACTTGACTTAGTTTTTACAGATTGTGCCGCTAATTTTTCATTGCGCAGGTCTAATCCGTTGTCTACCCCTGAAGATAGCTACCACCCTACTCTTCATCTAGAAATTCTTTTGAAGACATCTTCATCGAATTCATCTATTGGGAAAGCTAGTAAATCTTTTTGTTTTAAAAAAAACTGATTTTGGTAAGCTTAACCAGTTTCTTTTAAATACGGATTGGTCTACTTTAAATTCCATGATTGATATCGATGAAGCTGTGCAGTTTTTTAATAAAATTTTACTAAAATTGTTCAATAAGTGCGTTCCTAAAGTTGAGGTTTTCCCTGAGTCTAATAGACAGCATGGTTTTCCCGCGATTTAATTCGGTTAAAAAATCGTAAAAATCGTCTTTTTAATAAATTTAAACGTACCGGTTTGGCAGTTGATTACGCAAATTATACTGTCTCGCGCTACAATTTTAATCACGCGAATAAATCTTACTATAATTCGTATTTAATTAACGTTAAATTCAATATTAAACGTGATCCTAAGTCGTTCTATAATTTTATAAATTCAAAACGCAGGTCTAATACTTTTCCCTCCATTATGAAGCTAGGTAATGCTGAGGGATGTAATAATGTTGATATTTCCAATTTATTTGCCAGTTTCTTCCAGAATAACTATAGTGATAGTTCTGTCTCACTTAGTTTTTATCCCGACCCAAGTACAGAGGCCTCTTACCCAATCAATTGTCCAGTTATTGATGAAAAAATGCTTCTGTCTTATTTATTAGCTATTAAACCCACTTTTTCTGTTGGCCCTGACGGTATTCCTGCATGCGTTTTAAAGTACTGTGCAACGCTTTACATCTTCCTCTTTGTAAGTTGTTTAATTTATCGGTTACGACCTTTTCCTTTCCTATGGTATGGAAACAATCTTACATTTTGCCTCTCCACAAAAAAGGTAGTAAAAGGGATATCTCAAACTACCGTGGTATTGCTAAGCTATGCGCAATACCGAAGTTACTGGAACATATAATTACTGATCAGCTTCAGCATTATATTATTCCTAATTTGAGTATATCTCAACATGGCTTCTCTAAAAAACGTTCAACAGTTACAAATCTTCTGGAGTTCACTTCACTTGTTTCCAGTGGATTTACTCGTTATTGTAGACAGATGTTATTTAGACTGTATTTACTGATTTCAAAGCATTTGATAGTGTTTGCCATTCGTTGCTTCTTACTAAATTAGATAGATTTGGCTTCTCGCCTAAACTTGTAATGTGGATTGATAGCTATTTAAGACGTAGGTCCCAAAAAGTTTTATTTAATGGCTGTGTTTCTAAAAATATTAATGTCCATTCTGGTGTCCCACAGGCAGCCACTTAGGTCCTTTGCTTTTCAACATTTTCATAAATGACCTTCCATCGGTTATTAAGCATTCTCATGTGCTTATGTTTGCTGATGATGTAAAACTTTGTTTTACTCTAGATTCCTTTCTTCATCAGAATCTTCTTCAAGAAGACCTCGATCAACTTTCAAAGTGGTGTAAGGATAATTTTCTTTACCTAAATTGTGAAAAGTGTAAAGTTATGTCTTTCACTCGTAGCAAACCTAGGTTGTATTCCTACTCCTTAAATGGTTCTACCTTAGCACGGGTTTATGAATTTAACGACTTAGGTGTTTTGATGTGCCCGAAACTTAACTTTAGTTCTCACATTCTCATGACCACTAATAAAGCTAGAGGTGTTCTTGGCTTTATTAAGAGATGGTCTAAAGAATTTAATGATCCTTATACCACCAAGCAGCTTTTTACTTCTTTGGTTCGTCCGATTTTAGAATATGCTTCATGTGTTTGGAATCCCCAACTCACAACATATTCTGACCGAATTGAATCTGTCCAAAAGCAATTTTTGCTTTTTGCGTTGCGTGGATTAAACTGGAATTCTGCAATTCGCCTTCCTTCATACCATTCCCGCCTTAAATTGATTAATCTTCCTACTTTAGCTAGTCGGAGATCCGTGTTAGGTATACTTTTCTTTCATAACCTGATAAACGGAAAAGTCAATTCGCCTTGTCTCCTCGGGAAAATAAACTTTAACGTGCCTTCGCGTTCAACAAGATACTATTTGCCCATTAGACTAAACACTGCACGATCATCTTTCTTACTGCATGATCCCTTTTATGTTATGTGTTTGGCTTATAACTCTAACTATCATTTATTTTCTAACATAGCCTCCTCTTCCTCTTTAAAATCTCTTCTTACTCGTAGATTTAATGAAATTAGATAGAATTAGTTACTTATTTGAATTTTTACTATGTATATTTGTATTAATTTTAATTTAGTTTTTAATTTTATTAATTAGTTTTTGTAATCTTCTAGTAATAATAATCTTTGTGAAGTAGATAAAGCAGCTGTTGACCATTATCGGTCGTAGCTGTGGAACAGACACTAG